>VDFB02380286.1:200408-284009 GCA_007258455.2 Sequoia sempervirens | reverse complement strand
ACCTTCTATAAGAACTAGGGGTAGATAGCCCTACTATTCTATAGGCTAGTTCCGCATGTTACGTATAGAATCTAGTCCTACCAGCATCAACTATAGAATGGGGGGGCACCCCACCCCTTCTTCCTGGGCGCGATGGAGCTATAACTCCCACCCGGGGGGAATTCTAGCATATGACCCAGACTTTGGATCCATTTCTCATCGATTGTAGTTGGGAATTAGAAAAGAATAGGCCGGGGCCCGATAGTTGATTCTATACGTAACATGCCCAACTATAGATAGTAGGGGTGGGTGGGAGGAGGAAGTGGAGATCGATTCGACCCGAGTTGAGAGATCGATTCGACCCTTACCGACTTGTTTTAGAGATCAATTCTCAAGATAGTAATAGGATTAGGCGCACCCCCGGTAGGATGGTAGGAGCGTCCTTCACCTCCGGTGATGAAGGATGGGAAATGGGAGGAGGAGTTAGCCCACACACGCCCCGGTGAACCCCTGAAAATAGTAGGGCGGCTGGTAGTCGGTATATAGTTGCCCTTCCCACACCCCTGCACGGTGGGTGGATAGCCGGATAACGAATTCTCCTCCTCCCGTGCAGGGGTGATGTCTCCGAGAAAGGGGGTGAAGGGTGGCGGGGCCCCAGGGAACTTATAGCCCCGGTGGGAAACTCTAGTTGCTGCTGCCCCACGCACGTTGCTAATGTTCCCCGAGAATAGTGGAAGAAGCCCTACTCTAGCAAGCTGATTCATGGCAGGGTGGAAATTGAACATAACCAGAAAGCTTCCGTGTTCAGTGAAGGTAACTCTAGAACAAATCACCCATCTCCGGGGGTGGGGCCCAGGAGGATATAGATGGTGTTCAGTTCAGGATGAGTGAAAGCTTTCATTGAACATAACCCTAACTAGCCCCCCACGGAGCACTAGAGTTGCCCTGGGGTTCTAGCCATTTATCAACTACTTCTCCCATTGATTTATCAACTACTTCTCTTGCTAAGCTTCCCTGAAACTATCGCCTCCATCCGGGGGTGCCACCGGCCTCTCCTCTTTCTATGAGAAGCCGGCCTCTCTGTATTTGTTGAGTAGGAAGAGAAACAAAGGATGGATGGATTATTTGCTCCGCCCCACTCTCCCTCTCTGTATTTGCTCCGCCCCACTCTCCTTGGGTGACCGGTTGGCATAACTCACTTTCTAGTTATCCATCCTGGGGCCACCCTCACCCCCAGGGCGGTATAACAAACCATCCTTCACCTCCGGTTGATGGATTGAAGGCTGGACGGATATCAAGGTGCATGGATTCAAGGAAAGGTTCATGGAAAGGTGCATGGATTCAAGGAAAGGTTCATGGATTCCAGCCAGATTCATGGAGGATTCCAGCCCTTCAGGTTCATGGATTCCAGCCCTTCTCTCATATTATTAGCCCTACCTAATTACAGTCTAACTACCTAATTACAGTCGAGGAAGCCCTTCTCTCATATTATTAGCCCTTCTCTCATATTGCCACAAATCTAGTGAGATACACAAATCTAGTAAGATATTATTGTTGATGGATTCCAGCCCAAGTTGGGCCCAACCCCACCGGGTGGGTGGGAGATATAGTTCAGGGAGGGCCCTTCGTGCAGGACCAACCTATTCGCCGATAGTAGGGGCGTGGGAGCCCTTCAAATAGTAGGGGGTTCAGGGAGGGCCCCCCCATTATAGTTGCAGGACCGGCCTATTCGTCTTAAAGTGGGAGGGGAGGTAGATTATTGTTGGGGTGAGAGGCCCCTACTATTCTAAGGGGCCAAAGGCGAGTATGGCCCATAGAATTTTAGGGCGGTGGGTTACTTGGGCAAGCAACGTGAATTCCAAATTAGGTTATTAGTTCCGGTAACAGTAGACTAATCGCCCGCCTACACCCCCGGTTGGGAGGCTTGGCTGGTTATGCTAGTTCAACCGGTATAACATCAATCGCCTAAGGAAGGGATAGGGAATTCCGATTAGAACTCAATATTGTGTGCGACTCTCCCTCCCTGGGGTGTTCAGTTCAGGCTGAGTGAAAGCTAGATAGGGCTGGATAAACAATCTCCTCCTTTCTCGCCCATCGGGACATCTCCAACTACAGCTAGCCCATCTCCAGAAGGCTGATAGTCTTTTGGTTGGTTCCATCCGAACAAAGAGTTTAATACAGCAGCTGGCCCAACCCCACCGTTGGCATGCCTTCGGCAGCCCGCCCCCCCCCACTATAGTTGTTCCCGGCTGCCGATGAAAGGCAGGCCCCATAGAATAGTAGGGCTATAGAGGGTGGGTGGGGGTGGCGGGTGCCGATGAAAGGCAGGCCTTTGGTGGGGTCTGCAAATATTAGGGGGGGCGGGGGAATATTTACGAAAAATTCATGGGTCGGCCAAATAAACTATAGGCAGTCATATGACCTAAACCCCTACCATTCTATAGGCTCAATTCCGAGACCTAAATCCCCTCCCACCACTAAATCCCCTCCCACCCATATTAAACAATTTCTGTTCGATAGAAATTTTCATTCTATACGTAACATGCCGGATTAAATAAGAAGAAACTGTGCTGGCGCCCAGTAGGTTCCTGAGAATCACGGTGGGTGGGGTGGGCGTGTTACTCATTTTCTAATACTCTTCCCCCCTCCATGATACTGGCCGAGCCGACGGATCGCCCTATATCTATATAGCAGGATGCCATGACTATGGCTATAACCGCTGTAACATGAATCGAATCCGAATCTCGCTGTAACGTGAATCCGGTAACAACTATGAATAAGTGGGCTCTTACCAACATCATCTTGAATATGTTGGGAACATGACAGCTCGTCATAACCGCGTGAATCCATCCGGTAACAACTAATCGTAACCGCATGAATGTGACCACTCAACCATTCCGGCTAGAGTATCATTCGACATTGATGGGCTCGACCACTCGACCTTCATTCTTTCTTTGCCGGGATAGGGTCTCTAGTCAGTCGACTTCAGCTGGTTCCGGAGATTGGCGCCACTTTTGCACATCTGTATGGCGTGCCCCTACCATTCTATAGGCAACAATCAGTTGGGGCTACTCCAACTATAGACCTTTTTTCTGTTCAACAACCCTATTTTGCTGAGGGTTGTACAGAACCGTCAACTCTTTCTTGATACCTTCCTGAGTGTAGAAATATTTGAAGGAATTCAAGGTATACTCACATCCATTATCAAACCTAAGTATCTTGATCTTCCTCTCAATTTGGTTCTCCACGAGAGCCTTAAACTCTTTGAACTTACTGAAGACATCTTTATTCTTCAAAAAATATATCCACGCCTTCCTAGAGAAGTCATCAATGAAAGTAACAAAATACTCGTACCCATTCAAGGATATTGTTGTCATGGGCTCACACACATCTAAGTGTAAAAGATCCAAAATCCCTTTGGATCTAGTGTCACTGCTTGGAAAACTGGTCTTGGCATATTTCCCAATTGCACAACCTTTGCACACCTCATGCTTTTTTGTCCTCATCTTAGGCAGTCATGTCACTATTTCCTTGAGAATATTAAGTGCTCCATAGTGAAGGTGAGCCATCATCCTGTGCCACAATTCTCCTAGCCCTCTACAACTACTAACCAACGCATGTGCTAGCTCAAACTGTAACCAAAACAAGCTGCCATGCTTGACTCCAATCACTTTTGCAACCTTGGAATCCTTGGGATGAATATAGACTTTTCCCCTCTCAAAGGTCACGATGTAACCCTTGTCTTCCAAAGTAGAAAGAAAGATTAAATTCTTTGTCATGCCAAGGACATACAACATGTCATCCACCAATAGAGGTTTTCTGGACTCCCTTTGAAACTTGACTGTGCCAACACCAATTGCATGGTACTTGGCATTGTCTTTGAGCTCGATATAGAAATCCAACTTCTTCTCCTCCAACTTGGTGAAACATTCTTTGACTCTCATCATGTGGCAAGAAGCCCCACTATCAATATACCATACCTTGTTGGAAATTGAACTTGAGAGACATGCAATGAGAGAAAAATAATTCTCAAATTGTGATACAAACTCATCCACCTCTGTTGTAGCAGCAACTTGTTTCTTTTACTTGTCCTTATTTTTCTTATTCAAAAACTGACTAGCATAGTGACCCAACTAATGGCAGCAAAAACATTTTATCTTGCTTAGATATTTCTTCTTCTCACTCTTGGAAGAAGAACCTTCCATTTGTTCTTTATTGGACTTCTTCTTACCCTTGCTTACAAGAGAAATATTTTCTTCGTCTTGACCCTTCTTCGCCTGATCTCCTCAATGAGCACCTTCATGGATCTCCACCTGAACAAGATCATCCCAAAGCCTCGCCCAGTTGGGTAGGCAATCTCTACCGACAACACACTTGAAAAATACTTCCCAGTGCTTCAAGAAACCATTCAAGGCTATACACACCAACTCATCTTCAACAATCATCTCTCCAACAACAACCAACTCATCCTTGACCTGTGTCAGCTTGGACAAGTAAGAGGTCACACTATCGCCTTTGGACATCTTGGTGTTATGTTATTTTTCCTTGAGCATCATTTTACAAATTTGATAGTTGCTCTGATAAAATTTTGTGAGCATATCCCACATCTCCTTGGTGGTGTCTTTCCTCGATAGATGGGGAATTAGATGATCTATTACCCCATCAAGAATAATCCTCTGAGCCTCAAGGCCTCCTTAACTTTATGCAAATCTAGGGAAATAGGATCATTTATTGGTGGTGTCACCTCTGTAATAGCATAGATCCACAACATGTTCTCTTTGAGAACGAATGTAATACGAACCTTCCATTGTAAGAAGTTAGACACACCTTCAATCCTGTCTTCATATTGAACACTGGTTGCCATAGTCATAGAAGAAGCTGGAGATGAAATTTTAATTTTTTTCTTGAAATCTACGTCACATATCTTGGCTTCGTATTCAAAGTTTAGAGCTCTGATACCATGTTAATTTCTTATAACCCAACAATAGATTAATTGCATAATAAAATCACATAAAAGAAATATGATTTATAACAATTAATACACTGGGTTAATTAACAACTAATAACAGTGGAAGAAAAAAATAATAAGCTAATAACAAATAGACAATAACACAAATATACCTAGGAAACCCCAGTGTGGGGAAAAAATTGCAAATGTTGGATCTTCTATTCAGCCTAACAACAAATTTTTCTTCTAGAATACAAAAATAAGTTTGTTATGTAACAATCTTACATATATAGAGCCCTATTGATTTACATCAACGTACAAGAAAAGAAAATTTCCTTACATTACTCAACTAACTCACACATAAAATCATTCTCGGTCTTATCTCAACCTCACAAACTTGGAAACATTCTATGAATAAATAAAAAATCTGCTATTGCTGAAAATCCAACTCGAGTTGCTTTAAAGCAACTCCACATTCCACCTTTTGAGCTACAAAAATCAACATAAAATACAATCAGATATAATGAATGTAGCTATAAGATTTTGTTATTTTTTATTTTAATAAAAATAAAATTATCTCAATTGCTTACCTACGCCGCCCTCGTGACACATAAATTTGTTTTCTTCGTGTTGTCTCTTAATTTTACAGAATCTAATATCTCTTGAGTCTTCCAAAAATATTCACAAGGTTTGTTTTTAAGCGCAGGCGAAGGTTTTACATGGGACAGAGTCACCCCAATAAAATAGGCCACAACAAAGGATGGTCATGACACAAGGATTGACATTTGAGTTGCCTAAGTTGTTCCTCAATTTTCATCCTTTATCATGAGCCTGATTTCTAGTGAGGTTTTTTTTGGACCAAATTCCTTAAAAAATGAAAATTTGTTGTACAAGTTGATGTTATTTTAAAAAAATAAAATAAACAATATAAGAAAAAAAAGTAGTCAAAGTGTTAGAGCAAATAACCTAGGAAAATCATCTACAAATAAACCTTCATGAATGCGCGAGAGAAGCACACAAGCCATTTCACCATAAGAGAGAATGAAAAATGAGATAATTTACATACTGTACAATACTACCATACAAAGGAATGAAAATGTGTGACGGGTATAAAACTTCCCAGCACGGGAAAAACTACCCGAATAACAAATGCACAATTAATCCTAAGGAAACTTAAGAAGGTGAATAATATTCATGCTAACACCCCTTAAGTGCAACTCAGGGAAACTAAAAATGCAAAAAAAAAAATGAAGATGCAATATGGGTCCTAGCTACACAACCATGTTAGGTACCCATTTACAATGCATAAAAGAAAAACTCTGACAAGCAGAGAAAAGAAGAAAAACCCTGTGGGAAAAAACCCCTCTCCAAAAGAGAGAAAAGAAAACATAAAATGATGCATGGATGGAGGACTCAATCACACCCCCAAGGACTACATACATCATGTATATACAATCAATGGCCCCCCATAAGAGGGAAAAATAGAGACTATATAGCCCCCCACAATGTGTAATCACCTACAAAAATGGTAAGTTCCTGAAGAAAAAACATAATCCAATGTCGACAAACAACTTGTCTCCCTTTTGGAAGAAACAAAACCAAGTACAAATGCAAGAATGCTTCCCGCTCTAGATAGGAATAGCAAGTGAAATACAAATGTAGGATGAAAATGTCTTTGAAATTTGCTCATGTGTCTCCAAGACCTTGGAAGATGATGACATGAACCAATCAGAAACATGCCCAATCACAATAGAAGGTGACAAACAAGGTACCACTAGAAACTAATTTGAACATTCTCTAGAAACTGAGATGGAGTGACAACAATTGTACTACAAATATCATCAAATAGGAGGGATATACCCTCAAATGTGTCTTCTAAGTAAGAAATATGAGATTCTACGAACAATGAACCAATGTATGACAAATAAGAATCCCAATCAGGAAGACAATGAGATACTAGTTGTGATGAACCACTGGATGTGCTCAATGAATCACCAACACAAGATGAATGGTCCTGATGAATAAGAATGATAGGAGCCTCAATCAATGACTCTGCACAATGAATCACTGAAGGTGAAGGTACATCAATTGTCCCTGATGGAGAAGAAGGAGCATCTGAAGAACCCCCATCATCCTCATCTGAAGACTCAAAGTGTTTCAAAACTTCAAACTCCTACATAGTAGTGTGATCATAGGGCATCCTGTTTGAAAAATGAAGAGCACAAGAGAATCTAAAATAAGATCATTTGAGAATAGATAAGTATTAGGATCTCCATGTATTTCCCAAATTTTAGTCCAAAGAATATGAGGACACTCAAAATGATCATTAGCATTTAAAGTGGCATCATCAATATGCATTGTAATAACTCCTAGGACATGATCCCTTTTGTAGTTCCATGCAAATTTCTTACTATCAGTACCAGGAAGGGGAAAAAGACTATATAAATGTGGCAAAAAATGAAGCCATCTGAGATGTTTTATGATACCATCTCTCCATTGTTTATAGTTTCCCCTTTTCAACATAATCACAACAGGATGAAATGAAAACCCCATAATCAACTATGACAAATCTTTGAAAATACAAAGACATTAACCTTCAACAACAATTAGAAACTCCCAAATATTGCAAATGAAGCCTTCCCAAAATACTTTAGGAAGCAATGATGCAAAAGAGGGCTGTAAATCTAAAAAAATTGAGCAAAAAATTAAAGACCCTATTGGGTTCCCACACCAAATCACTCACCATCCACACAAGCAAGAAAACCTCCTATGAGACTTGCTCTTAACAGTCCAGGCATTAGGCTGTATAAGAGCACAAAAAGACATCCGCATTTGGAGAATGTGGGATAAATGTTATGGAAAACACTTCAAAAGAACATGGACCCACTCACCACTTCGGCTACACAAAATCCCTAAATATTTATTGCCATTCAAAACTTTATAAAATATAAAGTTTGATTAAAATAACTCCAATAAACCACGACCTCTACAGTTTTGGAGCAATTTGAAATTGAAGCCTCTTCAAAATGGAGATTGAAACCCTTGTTAGCCTCTCCTCAACCAAATCAAATGTCTCCAAGTACAAAATTGGGCCCTTAAATCGTGAATGGAATCATAAAACATAAATCAAAAATATAAGGACAATATGACAAAAATGGAATTAAAATTTGCCTACAAGAAACGGATTATGTAATACACATTTTTTAAAAATTTAGATTTATTAAAAAATTTAATTCAAAAAAATAATTATATATTTTAGCTGTAATTTTAATTTATAATAAAAAAAGGTAACAAGATATGATTAAAAAATAGATTTTTTTTTTTTTAAGAATTAAAACTACACATGTTTTTAGTTTTTTAAAAAATTACCCACATAAATGAAGGAAAAATTTAGAAGCTTTTAAAAATAAACAATATTTTATTTACAAAATTTAGATCTTTTAAAAATAAACATATGGCAGGTTGAAAAATGGTCATTAAGAATGAAAATGTTGTTTGGGTGTTAAAACGAGCAACAAAACTATACTTCATGTTTTTGGTAACATAGTTATTATGAAGACCTATACACAAAAGAGCTTCTTTTTAGCTCAAAAAATAACGGAAAGATGACTGAAAATAACATACCTTTTTCTTTTGCTTATGATCAATTTCATAAAATATGTTTTAAATTTTCATTATACTAATAAATTAGAATTTGACCAGTTGAATCATCATACATTTCAACTGTGTTTTAAATTTTCATTATACTAATAAATTAGAATTTGCCTAGTTGAATCATCATACATTTCAACTGATCAGTCATGAACGATTTAAAATAGAAAACTTTTCAAACCATAATTATACTCAACTTTTGACAGCCAAATTTGAACAAAGCTTTTCTTAGAATATATTGATTATTGATAGAAAGGGCTAAACGTTTATGGTAATTTTACTGCTAATAAAGGTCAACTGTTGGAAATAACTGTATATATTTGTGTGTATGACCAGCTTTGTACCTTTCACTGAAATTTTCTAAAACAAAAAAATCAAATTTTATGTTTCCTAAAACAAAAAAATCAAATTTTATGTTCCCTCTTTTATTTAACTTTCCGTTTGCTTTCATTATCTTCCTTATTTCCTTCCCAATTTATAAGGCTTTTTATGTTCCTTTCTTGAAAATGTTCGTGTGCTGTCCTATTCATTGAAATTACCTGTTCCCTTGCTTATGTTCCCTCTTTTATTTAACCTTATGTTTGCTTTCATTATCTTCCTTATTTAAGGCTTTTTCTCTTCCTTTATTGAAAATGCTTGTTTGCTGTCCTATTCATTGAAATTGCCTGTTCCCTTGCTTATGTTCCTCTCTTTTATTTAACTTTATGTTTGCTTTCATTATCTTCCTTATTTAAGGCTTTTTCTGTTCCTTTATTGGAAATTCTTGTTTGATGTCCCATTCATTGAAATTACCTGTTCCCTTGCATATGCAGTTGTACAACTATGTCTGCTTTCCATTTCAGGGAAATTTCCTCCACAATTCTTTTAATAATTCTGTTTATTCATTGTCTGCATTCCTTAATATATATATATTTGTGGCAGGGGTGTCCCCGCGACTCAGCTCAGTGGCCCAACAGCTCATACTTTGGGTAACTGAGGCGAGCTGGGGTGCGACTAGCCGCCTGCTGGTGGATGCCATAGCCCGCATACAGACCCACCGATCAACCGCGAGAATGGGGTTGAACCAAGACCTATGCAGAGCAAACCCATGACCCAAACCAACTTCTGTCTATTGTCTGTCCCCCTCCTTATCTTCCTCTGCAGAAGAATATCATGACGGAAGAATTTGAGTAAACTGTAACACTCACAGTATTATTACTGCGCGTGTGGGTGGAAAAAAGCTCAGTGGTGCCATGTCTTGTTCGCAGGAAAATGAAGCTATTCTCCCTGTGGTTGACATTTCACAAATTTCCCATGCCATTGATGGACAACAAGAGATGGGTAATCCCGCGTTGGCCAGATTCAGAGAGGCCTGTGAAGAATGGGGATTTTTATATGTTGTAAACCATGGAATTCCAGCAGATCTTCTCCAAAATGTTGAGTCCCTGGCCACACAGCTGTGCGCACTGCCTCCAGAAATTAAAGAAAATCTTGTCACATCTAACCCTGCAGACGCTAAAGAAAAGGCGATCACTTCTAGCACTGGAGAAATTGAAGAAAACGGAGCCACTGCTAACCCTTCAAAAATTATAGGAAAGGCTGCCCTTTCTAAGCCAAAGAATGGATACATTCGTACACCTTGGATTCAGAACTTCTGTTTCACGGAACTGCCTAATTCAAATTCGGTGCATGAAGTATGCGACCAGATATGGCCAGAGGAAGGAAACCCAAAATTCTGGTATGTTTTTTAACCCTCCCGCTGCATTATTCCGTTTCGTAACCCATTAAAATTCGTTTATTGTTTGCTATTTAAACCATGCTTTGGCAGCGAGGCAATTCGAACATATACCGTCTCTGTGGCTGATCTGGCAAGCAAGATCAGTAAAATCATAATAGCGAGCCTAAGGTTGGACGTGGAGACTGTCTACCATACCGACTTCGAAAATTGCTTGAGTCACATGCGTATAAACATCTATGTCTCAGATGGAAAGATGCCAATGGAGGAGGAGATCCCGCGTTCTCATACAGATATCGGCTGCTTTACTATCCTTTATCAGGACAAGGAGGGCGGTCTCCAAGTTCGATCGAAGGAAGGGAAGTGGGTGGACGTGAAGCCTCTTCCTCATTCATTTGTCATTAATGTGGGCGACAGCATGAAGGTCTGAAAACGACTCCATTATAGTTTGTTTGCAAATTGTTTTGTCTTCACTATATCATATTGCCTAGGGTTTCTGGATTCAATTATAACTGTTTCGTCTGCAGTATACTCAGATATCTGTAGTTTCTGTCATCAATTATAATTGTTTCCTTTGCAGTGTACTCAATTATCTAGGATATCTGTAATCAATTATACTTGTTCTGTCTGCAATCTACGGTTTCTGGAATCAATTAAAATCGTTTCTTCTGCAATGTACTCAATTATCTAGGGTTTCTGTAATCAATAATAATCGTTTTGTCTGCAGTGTAGCCAATTACCTAGGGTTTCTGAAATCAACAATATTTGTAAACAATACTATCTAAGGTTTCTGAATTGTATTTGTAATATTTTTGTCTGGCTGGATGAATTTGTGCACCGTGCAGGCATGGAGCAATGGCAGGTATCGCAGCGCGGAGCACAGGGTTGTTTACAAAGGGTGGAAGAATCGCATATCCCTACCTTATTTTGTCCAGTTTCATCCAGATCAACAAATTACTGCTCCAGAGGAGATTGTAGACGATGATCATCCACGATGTTACAGACCTTTTACATTTTCCCAATTCAGGCAGGCTTTTTATAGTGATATGGCCGTTGGAAAAGTTGGAAATCCTGCAGATTTCATTGATACCTACGCGGCTATATAATAGCTCTGCATATCTATTACTTTAATATGTTACCTTCTACCTATTTTATCTGGCTGTGTTTTGCCTTCTGTTCTTGTTAGGCTTGTTATCCGAACGTTGTATCAAGGATGTAATAAAAGAGGGGATCGAAGGAGAACATAATAAAAGAAGAAAATTCCTTTTTCTTTTTAATTAGTTTAATAGAATGAAATGCATGCAATGCACATAAATTATCTTGGAATAATTAATGATACTTATAAGACTGATATTTGAACAATTAAATATTAAAAATTAGGAATATAAATGTGTTGGTGGATGTATTTAATTTTAGGAATGAAGATAGATAATTATGATTTAGTCTTGGAATTCTTTATTTTTGAAATTGGAATTATATATTTTTTTCCATATTTTGTCTTGAGTTTTGTGTAAGGTTTGTCTCTTTTTAAGTAAGTCTATAGGTTTGAAATAATTCTTTAGGAACATATTTGCCCTATATCTTGTGGATCTAAACATGCAAGTCATGCACTTCTCCTCTCTAGTTTGTTGAAGTTATTGATGTTTGTTCTTGTAAAAGATTAGTGATATTTGAGAATACTTTTGAAGGGGTGCCAGTTTGTTGGGGACACCTCCTAAGCCAACCTTAAAAAAGATTGACTTTACAATAGTGTGAAGGATCAAAGACAACAAACTTTAAACATGCAAATGTTTATATAAGTTTTGATTCCTTTTTGTACATCAATTTAGGTGTTATTTTAATGAATTTTCCTTTAATGCAAATGACATAGGATGAGAGAGGAAGTGAAATGAATGTAATTGAATGCCTTTGAATAATAAGACATATTGTTGGTGTGAATAGGATTATTTCTTAACTAGCTCTAATATTGGGCTCTTTTCACATCTTATCACTCAAGTTTATGTAGGGAACTTTCATTTCATGTCTCGTATCATAAGATTAAGACAATTGTCATAATTTTATGTTGTCCTATGTCTCACCTTGGTCTATATAACCAAGACTTTGTCATACATGGTATATACATTCTATTTGTATTATTTGATAGGAATATAGTTTATTTTTGTCATATTGATATTTTGAGTACTTCATACTTTTCATTAGGCCTTTAGATCTTGGATGGCTATCTCCATAGCCAAATCTTTCATGGTATTACAACTTGTTGAGTGTCTTTGGTTAGCCTTTTAGGAGATCTTGAGTGAAGATAAGATCTTCTAGTTTTTTGAAGCTTTAAGTATGCTCTTCTTGTGCATCCTTAGATGATCTAGAGAATCATAAAGTTGTGATAGAAATACCAAATTTTGGAAGGATTTTTATTATTATTTTGTACTACAAGTGTATTTGAAAAATTAGTGGAGCACATTTGAGCTCACCATTACATTCAGAGTGTTCAAAAATGTCAAATTTATCTTTTGTTTTGTCCCAATTAAACATTAGAGGCCAGCTATGCAAATGTTTGAAGTTGGAAGTTGGTTGTTAGATCTAGAAGGTAGTCATACTTTTGAAGCATTTTGGGTCAAATTTGACCTCGTGATCATGTTTAGGAGGCCCAAGAACTTAAAGATCAACTATCAATTTGTTGATTTCGAAGAAAGTTGTCTTCTGAGATTTGTTTTTTTTCTTTTGCATTGTGCGACCTGCCCTTACACAATATAGTACGATTTTTTAAACTAAATATATATATATTTCTATAAATAAAAAAACAATTTCATAATTTTTTAAAATTGTATAATTTTTTTTATTTTTTTTTGAAGGATGCCTAATAGGTAACTTATGCAAATCCTTGTCGAGTCTTGTACCAAAAGGGGGCACTTTTTAAGGCATGGGCCCTATTTTAGAGTTTGCAACCCCTCTAAGGGTTTGTGAACCCCCATTATGGTTGCAACACCATAAGAGGGCTCAACCTCTCTTTATTGAGGCACGGGGTGTCACCCACATGCCCCCCCAACCTCATCATAATTTATTTCAAAAACAATTTAATAATAAACATTTTCTATAGAAAACTCACCAAATTTGACACTTATTTTAGTAGAATAATCAATTTTGGTTCTCCTTTAGACAACCCTACTAGATTTAGCAAAGCTCTAGATTTGGTGAAATCTTAGATACAATAAAAATCCTCTACATTTGGCTACACCTCCAATTCTAGCAATAATTTTGTCAAATTTAGTTGTGATGTTATGTTGATGTTAGCATGTGCCTTTTGAATCCCCCCACTCCCCCTACTCTCTATTGGCATTTTCAATTTTATAGTAACTTTGAAGACTCATAACTTAAACTTAGAAACTCCTTTTCTTAAGCACTTTTTTTTATTTGGGCTATTTTTTTGCATTCTACAAGGTGGTGAAAATGACTTTAGATTTTGATACTAATTTTTAAAATTTATAGTTTGTAATAAGTGTTGTTGAATAGTTCTTGTGTTGGGAATTTTGGGGGCTTCATTCAAGCTCGTACAGATTCCTTTTCAAGTGTATTTTTTGTAAAAGTGCATAATTTTTTATGTATATTATGGTTTTATCGATTTGTATTCATTGTGATACAAAATTTGATTTTTAACATTTGGTCTTATTTTAACAATTATAAAGCATTGAGATAAAAAAATACTTAGTATTTTTTAGCAAGTGATAATTGTAATCGCATTAAGTATGAAATGTTAAATCATATTTGTTTGGAGGGGTTCTTTGATTGAGTAATTTTGCAAGTTTACTATAGAGTTTTTTTCTTTTTCTATACAATGATAATGGATTACAATGGATTAAGATGGTTGAGATTATAAAGAGAATACCTTTGTTATATAAACCAAGGTGAGACATAGGACTAAATAAGATTATAACATGTGCCTTAATCTTATGACTTGAGACATAAATTCATAAGTATCTTATGTGTACCCCAAGTAAATTTAAGTAATTAGTGTGAATAGGATCTAGGTGGTAAACTAGGTAGGTAAAACACGTTTTTTACACCAACACCCCTCTTAAGTGCAACTTAGGTAGAATATGCAAGATGCAAAGATGCAAGGATAGATCCTAGCTACTAGGCCATGTTAGGTATCCATGTACAAATGAAGCTCTCACAAATGAAGAAAAAAGTAAAACCTAGTTTGTAATTAGTTTGTCTATCTTTACAACCTACATGACTATAATTACCCTCTTCATGGACTCTTATATGGTGTGAGTCACCACTTCTAACTAATTAATATTTCTATGGATAGTTCTTTAGATAATTTTTTCCTTGAAACTCTCTATTAATGTGACACAACATAGCATGAAAAGATAATAACATAAAAAAATCCAAACTTTTGTCAACATGGCTTCAAGTGTTGTAGTTATCACATCCAACTTGTTAAGTTTGTATGCCATGTCAATAAAAGCAATAGAATTTGAAAGAGTATCAATCTAATCTAAAGGTGAGATCAATAGCTAGCATATAGATGTGGGCATTGATCGCATGTTTGGAAACTTGATGTGGTGGTAAATGATGTTGGTTGTGTATATAAAAATTATTGTAATGGTGAAAAGTGCATCCTTGTTATTTTTCAAACATGATGTTGCCAATAGTTTGAACTTTAATTAGGAAATGGATTTCACAAGCAAAAGGATTATTTAAAATATAACCAATATATTAAAAGCTTGATGCGATGATTTTTGTAGTTTGATTTGAACGCTAAGTTGTGTTGTTTGATCTTGTTGTAATTTATTAGAACTCAGAGCATGACTAGAGTGTGTAATACTCAATGTATAATTGTTGCCCTTAACATGACTATTTGTAAAGGTAGTAATTATGTCATCAAAGTGGACATCTACTTTCATAGATTCTTTATGAACACTAGATATATATTATTTTATGATTTTCTAAGAATGAGGAAATTAATAAAGGACATATATGGATATTGTCACAATAAAAAAGGATAAGGTTTCATGCCTAGTATATAAATAAGAAAACTAGTGCAATAATAAAAATAGCTACAACAATGATCATTTTTTGACTTTTTTATTTGAAGACAATTTATTTGTCTGTACTACTATGCTAAAATGGAGGAACACACCTATTACGTATCCTAAGAGTAAAATTCTAGTTTATTTGTCAATGTAAATGTTGAGAGAAGATAAAATGATGTTGGGACCATAGTAATAGAAATCACAACTCAATTATATATGGTACTATATCCATTCTCTCATTAAGTGTAAACACCTCTTTAAATGCATGCCATTCATTTTTTTCTTGCTTTCATAAATATTTGGTGATTATTTTCTCTTTAATACAACATTAATCAATTTCTCTATCATACTAAATTAAATTTTATATATTAATCTATATCCAATTTTATACTTTGGAGAAAAGCGGCACTAGAACATAGTCACCCAATTCAAGTTTTAAGATTTAATGTATTTTTGCATCTAATTATAAAGATTATTCATGAATGGAGTTAAAATGATGGCTTTCTTAAAAGTATAATGCAAGCATCTCAAATGCTTTATAATGGGAAAAAATATTATAACCTTTCAAGCAAATGCAATTGGCAAGTGTAAAACCAAATTTCATGACTATTGCTAGTAGTCCCCCAACCTATAAAAATGATTGATACAATATAACTAGGCTCCGATACTATGTTATAAATTACTTGATTATATGTTAAGTACTAATAATCACAAATAACTATTTAAGATACATAAAATGAGAATTACAAAATACATAGATTCAATACTATGGAATATATACATGAGGAAAAATCTTTCAAGTAAAAACCTCAATTAAACATCATTCTATTATAAAACACTTACGAAATTGTTTATATATAAAAATATAGACAAAACCTAGGACTTTTCATCATTTCTACATGGCCAAAAATTCCTCTCAAGCATAGTGATATATTTCACTACTAATCTCCAAAATTCATTCTTCTCAATAAGGAAGAATCTCCTTAAATATAAGAGAAGAGACCTAGCAAAATACTTGAAGATTTATTAGTCACACCTATTCAAAACTCCCATTTATAAATAATAAATAATCTAATAAACTATTAGATTATTAATTATTTAAATGAGGTTATATTCTTTGTATATTAAATTTAAGTTTTTATAATCTTATATTAGAATAATATCTAAATATTGTAAATACATGATCCCTAATAACATTATGTTTTAATAAGAAGATATATTTGAGACATTGTCTACGAAAATATGATGCTCAAACACGGGAATACCATGAAATACATACTCTAAAAATTGAACTTAGGAGTAAGAACTATAATGCTACAAATGAAGTATCTCAATCAAAGGTAGAAAACTATTTGATAGAGTGAAGAAAAATGAAATCTAGATATAATCAAGAATTTAAGAATACAAAAATTATTATTAAATTATAGATGTTTCTATGATCTTTAATTTCTAGATAAAAGGGTTACTGCTTACCAAATAGGTCCCTTGGCCTATGAAATTTATAATAAAATATATATTTATGATCCATTTGTTCTTCCCAACTAAGCTACAAAGTTGTTGAATTTTTTCATGAAAATTTAAAATTTGACAAAAACTTATAATTAATTGTTTCAAAATTCGTATAAAATGTTAGGACTTTGACTTTAAATTAAGTAAATTTTATTAATTTATATCTAAAGGTTTTCTGTTAGGGCTAGATCTTTTGTTATTATTTAAATTCATGACTACAGTCCTTCTTTACATAACATTTTGTTGCTTATTTGCTTGTGCTTGGATGCATTCTACCTCTAATAGTTTCTTACAAAGAAGAAGATAACAATATTGTTTGCAAAGAAGAATACTCCTTTGGGGTTTGTACTCCATTATGGGTTATCCTAAATAATCCTTTGGGAAAGTCAATGCTTGAAGTCAATCAATACTTTTTGTACCCACTTGATACTAGTTTCGGAAAGGGTCATATGTGTAGATCCAATGTGGTCAAGGGACACTTTGGGATTTCCAATTGATAGTAGATGCATATCATTAATTTCAACTCATATTGAAGTTAGTTTCATTTCTCATCTCTATTAATGTCTCCCAGTAGGCATGAAATATAGATCTATTAATGTAATGCCTTCAAGTATAAGTGTGTGTGTGTGTGTGTGTGTGTGTGTAAGGACCACCAACTTCCCTAAAGATATTAGGGTGCACCACCCTATATGAATTCATATATTCTTCTAGTAGGCCCATTCAAACCTATTACTAAATAGAAATGGGTAGGGTTGATGAGCTAATATTACATAGTACATTTGGTGAAAAATTAAGGAAGAGTTGCTATAGCATTTTTTATTGAAGAGATTTTTTATTGATAGCTCAACCTCATATGCTATCTTGTGATGGATCAATTCAAAGGATTTAAAAATAACTCTTTTAAGAGGCCCAAAGAAATAGTGATTAAGAAATTAGTTATTGTTAAAATATCTTAGAGTGCAATAGGTTGCACCATATTGAGCAATGGATGATCAAATATTGTTAGAGGTTGTTGATTAATGTTTGGATGACACAACTTCAAGGTTTAGTGTTCTCAAAGATGATTAACACCATGATTCAAAATAAAAATTTGAGTAAAATTCAAAACATAAGAAAAAATCATGCTTGAAGTGGGTGTAGAAAATGTGGTTCAAGTAGTTATTGATAGTGCCATGCAAATTATGTACGCGAGTTGGGATGTTGAGTCTAGGTTAATACAAAAAAAAATATTGAATCCTACATTTAACCTACTATTTAAATGGTTTTCTTGATGTGTAATGAACTACTATTCTTTAAATAATAATTCAATCAAAATTTTGTAATTTAAAAAAAAAGATGATATGAATAATGACATGAACAAACTAAATAATTAATAAAAACTATTCAAATTAACAAGTATGCATTGAATTATTAAATCAATAATAAATATTTCCCTTTTAAATTGTTAGAAATCTGAAATAGATTTATAGCTCAAGGAACTTTATGAGATAAAAACAATGCAAAACAATGAATCCAAGAGATATGCAATATCATAATGACATAAATGCATTAAAATATTCCAAGTTGGAGAATGGATGCAAATACAAGCTAGGTAGTATTTTTTTATAGAACTAGGGAGAGGATGGAGGTGGAAAATCCAACCAATAGGGGGAGATCACCAATATTAAATGAAGTGATCAAAATAGTAAATGTTCCATCCTTTTAGGATGGTGACATCTCATCATCTTATCTCCTAGTTATCGAATAATAAAATCACTTTATTTAACCTAAGAAAGATTAATAAAAGTGTAGGAAAAACCTACATGACTAAGGGAAAATAGATGAACCCACTAGGAAAATAAAAACCTACACTAACATATAAATAAACCCATCTAATATTTAGATTTGGGTACAAATTAATTTATCATGTGCATAAATATTTTTATCAAACAAATATACACTTTTAAACAAATAATATTTACATCCTTTCAAGTATACATGGTAATACAAAGAGTCTCTTCATGATCAAGTATTTCACATTCTTCAACTATAAGAGAGAGCATCATTAGAGTCTTGTTTCTCCAACCACAGACCAACAATCCCTTGCACACATTCCAATTAGAAGTGGCCCTACCCTTCTCAAGGGTCATAGATAAAGAATTTTACAAACCATATCCACTAATCCGAGAATTGGTGTAGCGTACCAGAACTCTGTCGCATACATTTTACCATACAACCCTAGATGTACCCTCTAGCTAAGTATGAAAGCTTTGAATGAAATGCAACCTATTAGAAATAGTGAATTGATAATGCAAGCAACAATTTACATTACTTTGGCCAATTTTTTGTAATATAAAGTTGCATTCCTATATGAATATGTGTGTCATTGTTCACACACCTCTTTCTCAAACTTCTCAATAGAAGAAATCATTATATTAAAAAATTGATGCATTTTTATGACACATAAAAGATGGTAGAGAAAAAATAATTCCACTAGCCAAGGAATATTCTAATCATGAACCAATTGAATAAATTTTCATACACCAAGATAGGTATAGTCTCAAGGATTTTCTTGAATAACATGACATTGCCCCATTTTAAATATCAAGATCTAGTATTATTAGATACCCATTCCTATGTACTTGTTTATATTTTTATACATATATATGCATGCATGCATGTATGTATGTATGCATGTATGTATGTATATACATATATACATATACCTTGTATATACCAATTTACACATATACATAGTCCTTGATTTAACTTCTAACCAAAAACTCCAATATCCTCTAACCCTTAAAATTGGTTTGGATATAACTTTATCTATGAATCAAGATATGAACTTAAATACACACAACCTCATTAATATACTAGACAATAATCGTAAATAGAACTAAAAATTACATCTCACAAGAATGTATATACAAATTTATTAATAAGCCATTTTCTTTATTTTTCTCTATAGAGTAGGCCAATATTTATGATGTTCAATTGTCTAACCAAACAATTTCTTTTTGAAAGTAATGGACAATGCTATAATTTTTTCTTCACATAATTTACTTTATGAATGAAAGGTAACTTTAATTAATTGATAGCATATGAATGATATGTTACAAATTAATCAAGTTACATCCTTTGAAAGTGGTTAATCTTAGTTGTTTATGTAATGATACTCTATATTGAATTTATACATTTAATCGATTGGGATATTATAGTAGATCTTTACTTTCAATCATAACAATGCACTCTTACTATAAGATAGATAAAATAGAGCATTTATATCCATCAAAATTCTATATTATAAGGTCAATCTCTATACTGACATGTGGATAGGTTTACTTATTATTATGAATACTTTCATCTAGTGAACTCACTCATCTCAAAAATTAGTGGCAAAAATATACACTATCTTTCTATATGGTGAATAAACCTAATACAAACATAAATAATACTTAACCTTAGTAATTGGTTAAGTTCTTTATGATCAAAACAATTATTTAGCTAGATATAGATTGGTTAAGTTCCTTATGAACAAAAAAAAGATATGTAATTGGGTCAAATAAGTTTTGTAAAACTGGCAAGAATAATAGACAATTACTTGGGTGAAGAAGCTAAATGTAAAATCATTAAGACATGGGTGTTGATTGGAATAAATGATTTCTTAATAAGAACAAAAAATTCATTCTTTATATCTTTATAACAAGTGAGTTTATCCTAAATTTTTGGATTCTTCAAAAAATTTAGTTAAATCTCTTTACGATAACTTTCATGGTCATATGATTATAATGCCAAAAGAACAACAATTATTTTTATGATTTAGTAAACATCAAACACCCATAATGCAACTATAGATTATTAATTGATCACTTAAATTGGTATTTGGTTCCTTAAGGCTTTGCTACACAAAAAATATGTATGTCTCTATATATGTGTACACATACACATACACATGCACATACACATACACATACACATACACATACACATACACATACACATACACATTCAAATATAGATACACATACACATACTACACATACACATGTACACATACACATACACATACACATACACATACACATACACATACACATATACATACACATACACATACATTACATATCCATGACATAAAGTATACATATTATAGGATTCATATGAGAGTGAGCCATTGAAAGTATAAAGACATGTGCCAAATAAAGCATGCGAATGGAGCTATTAAAATATATGGTAATAGCTACATAAAAATATATGAAAAGAGCTACATAATGCCTATGAAATGGCTCAAGCAACAAAGAATTATTCTATAGTATTTCATAAGAAGGATTGCATTCTTCAAATAAAATTCTCTTTCCCTGTGATACCTTTTTACCATTTTACAAAACGATAAATTCTTTCATAAATATCTCAATGAAATACTTAACGAAAAAAGCATAAGAAAAAAATGTACATTTGACTTAGTAAAAATATTTTTTCTCCAAATAAAATGTTTTCCTACATTCTCTTCTCTTTCTAAAACCCCAGTTGCCTCCACAAAAATTTATGCCCTCTTTCCTTCAAATTTTTCCTTGAGAAGAGTGACAACAATTTAAGAGGAGTTGCATTGATTCTCATGTATGCCACCATTAATGCATGCATTGAGTATTATGTATGCCACCATTAATGCATGCATTGAGTATTTTAGGATTTATTTATTGTTTATTTTTTAATTTTTAATTTTAAAATATCTAGTAATTAATTAAAACTTAATTTTTAATTTCCTTAATATAGAAAAATCACCTAACTAGAGAATGAATTTTATTTCCTTCCACATTACCCAAATAATGACCAAATAATAGAGTAATAATGAAAACAACATGTTAATGAACATGATCAAGCAACTCACTCCACAACCAGAACACAAGATGAATTTTGACCATTATCTACTAATTCCAACAAAGATACTTGTGAATGAATAAATAAAGATAAACACACTTTCATCAAACTGAAACTTTTTATTATATACAAAAACTTATGTACATATGTGTGTGGAAATGACTATATCTTGGAGGCATGATATGGTTATTGGTCACCTCGATCTACAACCCTCTATTTGATGATACTATTTCTCCTCAATTGAGAGGAGGAAAATATACTATCATGCATCCACCTCATCATCATAGAGTTGATAGTCCTTTAGTCATATTTAGATCATTTTTACTATAATTTTACTAATAATCAAATGATCAAAATTAATGATTAAACAAAACATTTCAAATTTCTCACATCATTGAAACTACCATCTATAGTTAACATGTATTTAAACATCAATATATATATTGGAATAATCAAAATAGAAAACTATATTCTATGAGCTAGGATTTAATTTGCATAACCCAATTATCCAAAATAAATACTATGAAATCAACGAGATTTAATTGTTTAAAAATAGGGTGTGACATGATGACTTGGCCAAATTCCCATGGGCACATGAAACAAACCACAAAATAAAAGCAATTGAAAGTTCTGTGAAGACCATCCTTTGAATACTTAAACAAATAAATATAGGGAGTTTCTGAGGCCTTGTGAAACAAGATTTTCCTCATTATATCACTTTAAAAAGAGTAGTTGAAGAGAAAACAATTCTAATGCCTATTATTTATTCCACTAGGTGGGAAATTTTTATTCTCTAAAACATTCTATAGGAAATATCATAGAAAAAATTATTCTAAACAATAATTTATGGAAAAGTGCAACAAATTTGTAAATGTATGTGAATCTATTATTGAAGTGCTTCACATAGATGATGAGAACACCCCTTGTCTAGGAATGTTCTATAAGAGCATGAACTATTGTAAAGAAACCATTAAAAACACTCAATAATGTGAAATAAATTAAATTGAGGTGTGAGATAATTGATACTAGATGAAAAATTATGCATAGTTCTTTTCATGCAACAAATTCCTATTTGGAGCCCAAATTATTTCATATAGATAGACATACTGATAAAAAAATTATGAGTGAGTTTTATGAAGTTATTGAGAGATTTGAACCAAATATATTAGTTGCATATAAAATTAGGGGCTAATGTTGAAAATACAAGTTAAAAGAAGGGATGTTTGGACTTCCAACAACCAAAATATAACATGCCACATGTTGACATTCTTGGATACAAATTGTGGAGTTCCTATGGAGTAGATATTCATGAATTATAATGCTTTGCTATTTGAGTATTAGACTAGGGAACAAGTTCCTCATAGATTATGAGAGGAAATCAAGCTTCTTTGATCACATTCATTCTAAAAAAAAAAATGTATAGATAGTTGAGAGATCTTGTCTATATTCACATTAATTTAGAATTCTCTATAAATAAAGCAACACAAGGCTCCACCTTTTTTTCACAACTCAACAAATTCTAGAAGATATAACCATTATAGATGAATTTAACTTTTTAGATGATAAATTGAGTAGTGCATCTAGTAATGATGATATTGTGCCAACTCAATCAAGTGTCGTTGATGACCTTGATATTTTTTGAATCTTTTTTCTTTAAAAAGTGATATTTAAAAATGTGATTTCATATGTATTTGATATTTTATCTTTGATAAGCTTATATCATGGTTTATAAGTATGGACATCTTTTTATATACTTTTCAAATCTAGTTAGCTATGTTATTATTCTTACCTAAATCCCCCTAGATTTGGGTATGATCCATGTTTAATTTAGATCCTAATATGATTTGACATGGGATATGACCAGGATGTTGGTTTTGCCTTGTGGCTTTGTCCCTAAAGTTAATGCACTGAACCTACCACAATTTGGTTCTTTGTTTTAATTTTTTTATTGATCCTTCATCATGCTATTCCTCTTGCTTAGCAAATAATAGTGCTCAATTCCTAGCCATTCAACTAGTTGTTTTAGTTTGCATCATCAACCCAATATTTGATATTTTGATTTTCTTGTGATCTTTGTTTGGAAAATATTTTAATAAGTAAAAGTTGTACAAATTTCATTATTAAAAATATTGTATGAGGCGATGTACATGCACTAAATGAGCTTGATGGAATGCACCCCAAGCTCCTTGAATAATATTTGTACCTTTTACATTTGAAAATTTTCTATGATGTGTATTTTTTACTTTAAGTATATTACACCCATGTTTTTTTTTTTAATCAAAAGGCTAATGCCTATATATATTTATATTGATATAAAAGATAAATTACATTACTATTTGTCATCATACTATAGTCCCTTTCCAGTTCAAATCTATTCAACTACAAACCCATATTATTAGCCACACAACTTTATGCACATCCCTATTACAGACTCAAATTACTAGACATATGTTGTATTTACTTTTTTGTCTACAAAGCTTATTGCTCTTTTATCAGATATCTTCTCAAATAGGCACTACTCATCATGAATTATCAAAAAATCCCAAGCTAGCACATTCCTTCTTCATTCAAATTTCATTTCATTTGTCTTTGACTATCTTCAAGCAAAAAAACTTTACTTTTCATTTTTTATAAATTTTTTTCATCATCATGCACCCTATTCCTCCATCATAACAAGGTTTTCATTTTCTCCCTGCTCTTCAACCATAATGTCATCTTCTGGAATAATTTCAGGAGTAACATTAAGGTTAAAACCTTTGCCTCCATGCATAACTTCCTTCTACCCTTTTTCTTCACAACCACTTGATCATTGTGAGCGTCAGTTTGGATATGGATACTATTCTCATCCTGCAACATAGGCATTTGGGGTGGCAGTGGAGGATCGTGAACATGACCCAGGAGCACCATGATAGCCTGCACAATGACTTTTATTTTTTCTTTTAAGTCATTATCAAACTCAACTGAATACCTTCGAAGAACATTCAACATGAGACTAGAATTTCACTGAGAGCGATTTGTTGACTACTGCAAACAACTTTGTAAATGTTGTTCAATGCAATAAGAAGTGCCTAGGAAAAAAGCCTCCAACATAACCTTGTCCCTTCTATAGATCATACCTTTGATAGGCTTTGGAGAAAAAACCACTTGGTAAAAAGTCTTCATTCACAACTTTATTAATTATAATTTCCACAAGCCTTACATCCTGAAGCAAGTCCAAAAGATTTGATATGAACACAAAAAGAAATTGAGATGGATATATTACCCGCTTTACTTCTAGCTCTAAGATTTCTTCGCCAATTACCCTTTTAATATGCTTGATAAATGTTGCACGATTATTTTTGAAAACTAAATGAAGCTTTGCATCTCCTATTTCCTTTGAGATTGGCGTCTCCCATTCATTGGTCTAGGAATATAGACTCTATAGTTTCGTGGGTAAAACTCCATTTGACTCCTTCTACACATTGCATAGAGTAGTTTTGGAACTATAAGCTCTCCACTTCTGGATGAATTTTGTGAATTCATAAACGCTATTCTTTCAAACCTCCACATAGACAAATTGTTTGTTGTAAAAATGTGCAACAATCCATCAAATTTATTTCCCATATCTGGACTGAAAATGGATTTTAGAATGAATCTTAAGAAGTCCTATACAACATGTAATTTGATATGAATGAAATTATTACATGGCACTCCTCTTTGGATATGAAGGAAATTATTACATGACACTCTTCTTTGGATAGCCACTAACTGGAATAAAGCTACATCTTGTAATGCAAAACCTCCAAATATACTTTCTCTAAATTTAGACATGCCTCTTTTGTAGATCCAAAAATCTTTGCAAAAGATGGTACATTGAATGATTAAACCACACTCCCAACTCACACATTCAAAAACAATGTGAGAAGTTATGATTTTTGACACCTGTAACCTACATAGGACACAAAATATTAGTTCAAATGAAGGCCAGATCTTACAACATGAGGATTTGATCACAGTTTATGACTAGATTGGGTGTACTTCAAAGGTATATTTTGTACACCTTAATTTGTTCCCTGAAAGAAGCCTTGCAAGTTGTAGCTCCACCCGATTCACCTGAAATCCATCTTTATGACAGAGACTTCACACAAAATAAGCATTAAAGGTATTGGTACCTCGGCGTACAAACTTTCACCCACATATTAACAAATTATGACGTGAACTAATTCCCATTGTACATATCATATGTCATGTATGCTAACTCAAACTTTAACACATGCGATTTGGGATTATGCAAAATTATCATAATCTATCTTGACTGTATGACATGTGTTAATTTAACACTACAACTGTTCTTCTTAAAGCCTCCCATTTGTCTACACTTTGCCACTTGTCAATTAATTTTCAAGTAGGAATGAATTGCTTCTCTTGACATAGTATTTTGGCTATTCGACATGTGTTATGTCTCTATACCTCTGTTTTCCCTGAAACATCACAACTGTTTTTACTTTTGCCACTTGACAATTGCAATTCAAATATGTTGAATTACTTTGACCCGCAAAGAAGAGACTTAGTCAATTGCTTTATTACATGCCATAAATGATTTGATTTGCTTATAGAAAGAACTTTGCATTCAAAAAGCTAAATCTTTAACATGTGTAACACCTCACACAATTTATTTCCTCTTTTCTAATCATCCAAAGTTCCAATTAGGCTCAATGTGATTGTCATTATTTTTTCCACTTGGTAATTGAAGCTCAAGTAAGTTGCATTACATTTATCTGTAGAGAAGCTTTTAATGTAATGCACAAAGCAAAACTCATGCATTCAAATTGCAAATTCCATAAGAAACATGCCACTGTCTCCAACTTTATCCTAAATTTTGGCTCAAAAGTTTCCTCAAAAGCATTGTAATAGCCATTTTGAATACTCTTGTGTTGTAGTGATAACAAAGCATACCAAGATGCAAATTGAGCTCAAATAATATACCTTTAACATGTGTAATATCCCACATGAAACTAAACTTGAAGTCTTGACTCCTTTCCCTGTTTTCCCTGCCACCCAAACACCAATAGGCTCATTGTCATTCCCCTAAAATTCTGCTTCATTGCTTATGATATTACACAATTTTTTTATTTATTTTTGCAATCAATTACATGTATTATTATTTCTTCCCCTTGTTCTGATCCCAGGTTTGCCAAAAAATCTGCCAGTTTGTTTCCTTCTCTCTATATATGAAAAATCTAATACATGCTAATTTTGTCCAGTAAAGCCTATACTTGATTCAAAATATATTGAAGATGCCAGTTGAGAATTTTCCATTCTTTACATTCATTCAATATTATTAAAGAGTCTCCTTCAATCTGTAAATTAGTAATTTTTAACATTCTTTCCATTTTTAATCCATACAAAATTGCATTGGCTTCAACTACATTGTTCGTAACATTTGAAAGCTTGATTGATTTTGCCATTAAAACTCTACCCTTATGATCTCTAATGACCACCCCTGCACCTGGATTTCCTCTACTATATCCATCAAAATTTAACTTATACCAACCTTGAGGTGGAGGTTGTAGTTGAAGTTTGCTTCCTTTAAATGGCAAAGAAATTTAAGGCCACTTATGAAGTAATGTTGAGTCCCAACCTGTAAATGCAACATCTGTTCTTTTTGTCCTATACACATAATTGTTGACTACCTCAGATATAGAAATTTCTAACCCAATCAACAGGTTTTCAACAACACATTTCTCTTTCCTGAATATACATTTATTTATGGCCCACCAAATTGGCCACACAACCATTGTTGGAATAATTCTCCATATGCAAGCAAAAAAAGAATTGTTAAATAAACATGGCCAGCTTGAGAAAATATCCCACAATTTGTTAGATAAAGGTGTATAGCAGTTCAATTTCCTCTTAACAAAGGACCAACATGCTTGAGCAACCTCACACTTCACAAATAGATGATTTATATCTTCAAAATTATTCTCACATAAAACACATTGAAATGGATATGTAATTCTCAATTTGGATAACTTATCACTTGTCAGAATCTTGTTCTTAATTGCAAGCCATGCAAAACAACCATCTTTAGGTAAAACCATAGAATTCCAATAAAATGTGTAAGCCTTTTGACATCTGATTTGCATATCATTTTGGGAAATTTCTTTATAACCACCTCTGACTGAATATTGACCTGATTTAGAAAATGCCCACATTAACTTGTCATTTTCATTTGATAGGTATACTAATCTTTTATCCAAGATTTTCTTTAACAACACTTTATATGCTTGTGAAATATTGCAATTTGACAAATCTTTCCAAATAACCCTGTGAGCTGATATATCAATCTGGTCAATATAATCTTTAACCTTATCACCCCAAAGAGAAGTTAATATGCTTTTAGTATGTTGAAAATCATGAAAAGAATTGATTGGCAGGAGACCATTCCAAGAATCTTTCCAAAATAAGGCTTCCTCACCATTATTAACTTCCCAAGTTAGATGTGACACGATATATTTCCTGCATGAAATTAGAAAATTCCACATTTGTGAACTTGAAGGAGGATTTAACATAGTGAGAATTCTAGAAGGATTAAGGTTATCTAGGTGTTTTTCTTGCATGACCTTACACCATTTCTTATTTTGCTACGTGTACATATGCCAAACTAATTTAGCACCCAATGAGAGATTCCTTGATGCAATATTATGCAATATTGTGCAGACCTACTCCTCCTTGTAACTTATCCATACAAATATTTTCTAATGATATTAAAGGCACCTTCTTTGTATTATCTATATTTCAAGACCATAAGAAATTTTGAATCAGCTTCTCAATTTGTGCCACAATTGATTTGGGAGCCTTTAGGACAAACATAAAATAATTAGGAATTGAGGATAAGACTAATTTTTCCATTAATATTCTTCCTGACAAAGACAACCATCTATCTTTCCAATAACTGATTTTTGCTTGAATATTTTAAATTATTTTATGCCAATAAGAAACTTTACTTTGTCCAATAAAGAATGGAGTTCCCAAATACTTACTAGGTAAATCTGCTTCTTGAAAACCAAGAATCTTTACAATATGTCTTGAAATTGTTGCCTTTGTGTTGAAAAGGTAAATACTAGATTTAATTTCATTTATTTTTTGGCTAGAGGCTTGAGTGTACATATCTAACACAACTTTGATTTTCTTTGCTTCCCCCAATGCTGCTTTTCCAAAAAGAAAGGTATCATCAATAAATAAAAAGTGTGTGATAGCAATGTTTGTACTTGGGATGACTATACCCTACAAAAAACCTTGATCATAACATTTTGAAACAACTCTACTCAATGCCTCTACAAGAATAATGAATAAAAAAGGTGAAAGAGGATCTCCTTGTTGAACACCTTGTGTGGAACTAAAAACCCCACTGGCAAACCATTTATAATCACAGAAAAATTTGCAATAGATAGACAAGAAAGCATCCATTTTCACCATTTATGACTGAAACAAAATTTTCTCAAAACTTGAATGAGAAACTACCAATTGACCCTATCATATGCTTTCAACATATCAAGTTTAACAACCATTTTCGAAAGCTTATTTGATGCAATAGAATGAAGAGCTTCATGTGCAACTAAAGCTCCTTCAACTATCTCTCTTCCTGGCACAAATCCACCTTGCTCTTTAGAAATGATCCTAGAGATGAAAGGATGTAATCTTAAGTACATAGCCTTAGTGAATATTTTGTAAACTGTATTACAAAGAGATATAGGCCTGAAATTAGAAAATATTTTTGGAGAATCTATTTTTTGCAAAATAACAATGTGCATGACATTAAATTTCTTAAGCATTCCCCCTAACATTCTTGATTCCTCCATTTCTCTTAAAATATCAATTGAAATGAAATCCCAACATTTTTGAAAAAATAAAGCAGTAAAACCATCTAGGCCTAGTGCTTTATCAGGTGATAAGGAAAAGACAACAACCTTTACTTCCTCTAAGGTGAAAGGAGATAAGAGTTTATCATTATCTTCTTTCCGAATCAATTCGGGAATTAATTCCAAAAGATCTTCCCTAACTCTTTCAGAATTTGAAGAAGAAGCTTGGTTAGCTGAAAGCAATTGAGAAAAAAATTTAATCCCTTCTTTCTGGATATCAGCTTCCTTGGAAAGTAACATGCCTGTTTCATTATCATGTATGGAAATAATTAAATTTTTAACACGCTTAATTTAAGCTAATATATGAAAAAAAATTGTGTTTCTATCACCATCCTTAAGCCAAAGCTCCCTAGATTTTTGATGCCAATAAACTTCTTCCTTCAATAATAATTCACACCATTCTCCTTGCAAATTTTTCTATTTTTCAAAACCTTCATTATTCGTACCTTGAGAAATTATTTTTTCATTTACTTCTGATAGCTGCTTATAAACCAAATCCTTCTACACAAAAATGTTTTTGAACATTGAAAGATTCCATTCTTTAATTTGCAGCTTCATATATTCTAACTTCTTACATAACCAAAACATTCTTGAACCTTTAACAAAAGTACTGATAACCACCATTTATTGAGCAAAAGAAGAAAATATAGATGAGAAAACCACATAGATTCAAATTTAAATGAGGATTTACACTTTGATTGTAATACATTTTGAGCAATATTAAGAGAAATGACAAAATGATTTGATGCATTGAATGTTAGAATCTCATACGACAAGATAAAATCAACAGCCAACCAATTTCAAGATAGAAGAAACCTATCTAATCTTTTTGCTATCTGGAGAAAATCTTTCCATCTATTTTTCCATGTATACTTCCCATTTTGTGTCAATATATCTACTAATGCATTATCTTTTATGAAATTTTGGAAGTCTTTCATTACTATTGATGGTGGACATATACAACCATGTTTTTCAGCTAGAGAAATAATTGCATTAAAATGACCTGCAATGATAACTTTTTCTTGACCCAAGTGATCCATGATTTGCTTTAATTTTTCCCATAGATGTTTCTTAGCAACAGTACTATAATAGCCTAACTGATCTACAGTTTGTAAAATAAATAGTTAACTAACTTTCAGCTTTTTGCAACTAACTTTATTTTAAAACTATGGTTTTCCAATTGCATAATAGTAAATAAACTTTAAAAATGGACAAGCAATACCTGGAAATAAGCATGAAAGAGTTTATCATCTGACATCATCTTCAAGCAGAAATTATTGAGTTAATTTAACATTGGAGAAAAGGAATTATCATCATGGGATTTACCACCCAACCAAGACCTACTGGTTCCCATGATCTTCAACTAAAGAAACCTGGCCCTTCTCGAGGCCGTCGTCAAGCATCAAAAGTCATCATGTCTTTGAGCCTAGTGTCCATGAACCTATATTGTTGGTCGATCCCTCCTCTGTAGATTCCTCCTACCAGAAGGATCATTCTGACTAGAGTATATCTGGAACATGAAAGCTGACATTGCTTAACTGGAATCTACCTTGGCCAAAGATTTTAATTTTTTCTGGAACCACTATGCCAGTTACTCTGAAACTTCTATGTTGATGTCTCTAACACTACTATGCCGACATCTCTAGCACTATTGTGTTGTCAACATTCACCCTTGCTTGACATGACTACTCTCAAATTAAGTTTCTTGTTTCAAGCAACATTATGATGTATCAATCTTCTATTTGGTTCAACTCCAGGAGTTTATTGTTAAATATTTATATTATTTCAGTTTATGTTTCCATCTTATTAGTTAGAGGGGGAGATTATACACATAAGATTTCACTTCTCATTATACTTGATTGATCTTAACTCCCAAGATGATGTATTAAGGATTCAGCTGAAGAAAACCAAGTCGTAATTAGACACCAGTATTTCCAAGGGAGTACTCAAGATAAATAGGGAAGTTTAGACAAGTCTTTCCACAGTTAGCAGGAAAGGAAAAGAAACAAGAATGAAGTACTGAGCTAGACCCCACTATAGAGAAGAACAACCCAACAATCCTCAATTATCCGGACAAGGTTTGATCAAGCAAGAAAAAGGAATAAGGATTTCATTCCATAATAGGTTTCTCTACAAAGGATCAAAATTTCCCTTTAACCCATATCCGACAGAGGAAACAAAAAAAATAATAATTGAAGGAAGACTTCAAGGTCGGTTGGCCTAGACCCATCGAAGGTTAAATTTTGTATACATGATACTTAGTACAAGGAAATCCTAGTTCGGATTCCAATACTCACATGACTATTATTTAATCATTACTAATTTAAAAGGAGAGCAATAAATCGAGTTATTCAAACACAAGGAAATTTACAATTCCAAGCTAGTGACGCAGTCAACGACAACAACAATTCATACTCCAATTTCATTTATTGATGTCAAATGCAGAGAGGTTATAAATGTTACTTGGCTATATAAAGAAGTTGAAATTGAATCAATACTTTTCACTTCACACTTCAATTAAACCAAGAGGCACCGTCGAGCTTTCTGATGAGGAAGAAAACCCTGGGCGAGACAAATATCAACCCACTCCTCTGGATTAAAGATGTGAAAGGCTGAAATTTCCAACTGCAAACTTACGGCTTGAATAAAGCTTTTTAAGTATGAAAAGTTGGAGAGAATGCAACTTAGAGGAAGATGGAGGGAGGAATGAGTTTGTACAAAACAATGACAACAAAGGATTAAAGTTTTGACTCAGAGGATAGTGAAAGAGACGAAGTAGGGATAAAGCCTAGCCATTGCGGAAGATTGGAATGGAACAACCTTTCCCCAAAACTAGATTGCGAATGAGGAAATTAGAAGAGAACCCTCCAAAGTATGGGCAACATGAAAAAGGAAGAATTCTCAAGCGAAAAACAAAAAAGTGAATAATTCCAACAAAAGAGAAAGATCGACATTATAAGGTGAATCCCTTCGAATTCCATACTAGTGTTTTCTTGCATTCCTTATGTTTCTTTGAAGGGTGGTGATATGCTCTGATTTACAATACCGATGGCTCACTCCCGCACAAAATCAATCCTCATTTAAATATTTATTATATTTTGATATTTAATTTCTTTTTCTTTTATTAATAAAAAAGTACTTATATATAATTGAAATTTCTTTGATAAGTCTTTTATATTTTAATTTCTAGCTTAATAATCAAAATTTATATTATTTACATTATTTCGACATAATAATTAATATTTATATTATTTAAACCATGGCCAAGGGTATGTCGTTGCATGTCATACACTACCCAGAGTTTGATGACAATTTGATCCTTGTCAACTATGTCCTCTCCCTGATGATAGTCCCTTTTCCCTTCATGCAATATCGATCCTGCAACCACTTGACACAGGAAACTAGAGTTAGACCATTCATGATACATTCATTCACATTTACATATAATATCATCTTCAACATTATCATCAAATACATTCGCATATTTAAATAATCATTCACATTCATATTTATAGTTGCAAAAATAAAACAATTATTTAATCCATTATTTCATGTTCACAAGAAAGATAGTTATAATAACAATATTAACATCCATGGTTCCAATATCATAAACATATTAAGTGTTAGGGGAATGTGACAAGTACTTGTAGGACCATAAACATTAATTAACAAAAAAGAAAGGTCTTAATGTTTAACTCTCATAAGCTGCCAATTGCAGTCATTTGACACATTGTGAATAAAGACAGTCTTAGCATTCCATAAAATTATAAGCCCTCCCGAAGTGCCTTGCACTGGGAAATGAATAAGTTTCCATTTAGACCATTTTTTACACATACTATCAAAAGTTTCAGAAGAAGTTTTTGTTTCTTGAAGAATAACCACATTTGCTCCACAAGTATCCAATTGATGTTTGAGCTCTCTTATCAGAGGCATTAATGCCTATGATATTCCAAGAGATTATATGCATTACACCTTGGGAGAGCAACAAGCTCTCCTTGGTATTTTTAGTTTGTCAAACCCAACTAATGTAACCTTCAAAGTAGACTATGTACTAGCCTCAATTTCCTCTTGTAATTTAGTAGCCAACGATTTTCTACCCCTTTTTACAGGAGTCTTATTGTTAGCAGTAGGTGACAAAGGAGTCTGCAATATGGATAAATTTTGTGGAATTAAAAAAATGCCTTCCTCACTTTTGCTATCTGTAGGTGATAGAGGAGACTACAATATGGATAAAGTTTGTGTAATTTCAAAAATTGCATCCTCTCCCAACACTTCTGATGAAATTTCATCAATCAATTGATTTGCAACTAACGATCTAGTGATTTAGTAACGAAAATTTCCATATCCCCATTAGGATCTGAATGATCAAAGACCTTATCACTTAAGAATTCATAGAGAGCCCCTGGCCTTAAGATTTGACTATCCATTTGAAGTTGAATGGGCATATCATTATTCTCACAAGCAGCCCCAAAATCCCCAAAAATAATTAGCCTTGCTCTATGATGAAATTCTTGCATTGTGACATAGTGCAAATTAGGTGAATAGAAATATAACAAACTATGAAAATCACTTAAACCAAGTTGATATGTGCTTAAGCATTCTTTTGAGAAAGTAATAGTAACTACATTTTTCATAAGAGGCAAATCAGAGAAAAAAATAGAATCATCAGAACCTTTACTAGAAACTGACTAACAAAATTACCATGATATTTTAAACCAAAATCCATATGCTTTGAATAAACCAGTTTGTGCACATTCTATTTTAAATTACCCATTGTATTCATAGAACCTCCATCTAAAGCTATAGACTGATGATCTTTTAGCGATGAAACTGAACCTTGAACCATACCATCATTATTACAAGAAGTACACTTAACAACCAAAGGAGAAGATTTTTCAATTTCTATTGGTGCAAAATATTTAGGAGCCAAGTCCTGATCTACACATGATACTTCTTTTGAATCCCCACCATTAACCCCTTTACAAGAAACAAGAGGATGCAATGGGAAATGACAATGAGAACATATTTCCTTTGGGTGTTCAATAACAACTGACTGTTTCCAAACCCCATTTGTTGAATTTATTAACAACTGTGAAGGGAGGGTTTTAGAAACATCCAGAAGAACACAAACCCTTACTGGACGCGAAGGAATAGAAAAGAAATCTAAGTCCCGATTGAGAAAAATTCCTAATTGATTTCCCATAATTTCAATAAGATTTGTTTCTATGTCTTCCAAAGGGAGGCCTTACAACTAGAGCCAAAAGGGAATAAACTTTACAACATTAAGGGAAGGGTTGAAATTTGGAGACCATGGAAGAGTGTAAAAACCATGTCCCTCACAAAACCAAGATTTGGTAGAGTGAACAAAATTCCTAGCTTCCTTAGAATTAAAAATAACTATAAAAAACCCTTCACGCTTGTCAAAATAAAACACTTGAGAAGAATCCTCCCATTCATCAAAAATCCATTTTTGTAAAAGATCTATTTCAGGAATGAAGTTCCAAAACTTACCAATAAGAGCAAAAGATTGCAGATCTTGAATTTGAGGTTGCAACAATGCTTGTGGAAATGTAACAAAATATTTAGACTCCATATGTTGAGCAGGACCCCTGATCATAGGCTCTTTAGGAACCCACTTTTTCTCAACCTTGCTTTGCACATTTTGCTTGATCTTACTCCTTTTAGCATTCTTCAGCTGCAAGTTGAGAATCCTATAACAATCTTTATGCTTCCTAGGTATATTATTCTGGAATGATGTAGGAGAACCAACCTAAGAAGTAACATAATCATAATGGAACCAAGAGCCCTCCAGATTTGGATTGAAGGAAGCTCCAACTTTGATTGGAACATCGTTTGTGAATGTTGCTGGAAGATGCCAATTAGAAACCACCTCAACCCAGGAACGAGATTTAAAAGAACTATCACTAACATCAGCTTCAGAGGCACAAATATCAAAAGGAGGCTATGGTGCCCTATTCAATGATTTCCTAGATCGAGAGAAAGGCTGAAAGTCCGTATTTGAAGAAATCCAACACCCATTATGAAAAACACTACCAGGAAGACGCAAAGAACACTCAATGCCTTTAATCAGAATAGGGAATCGTTGCTTTTTCGAGTTTAAAAAAATTACTGAAAAAGCATGGCCTGATCTGTTGATATTTGTACCATTGGAATGAGGAAATACTCCCCTTTGACCCCGATTTACACCATGAAAGCTAGTTGAAATCATAGAATGGTCATGAAATTTTGAAAAAGGACCGTTAGTGACAAACACAGAACTCCGATTCTTGCAATCCCCCATTTCACAAAATGATAATGAAGAACTCATATTACACCCATGTGTTTAATGTTTAAATATTATCAATTTAAACATATAATTTGACAATCTTGTGAGTTTATTTTTCTATTGAAACTATATGATAATAATGCATATTTATATGTTATGGGCATTAACACATTTTTTTTGAGATTTTATTAGTTGACAAATTTTGATATAGCCAAAGATGAACATGAACCTTTGGACTTATTTTTTAAGGATCTTCTCTTGATGAAGGAGGGGGGACATTCAGCCTCTCTCCTAGTGAAGAAGGTAGAGGGACTTGGCCAACAAAAGTGGATTTATCCCATGCAAAAGAATATGGAGAAGTAAATACAACAATATGTCACTTTGATTAAATTAGAATATTACTCCCCTCGATATGATAGGTGACTCTAGAAATACTCACCAAGAAAAAACTATTGAGCCTAGTCAAAATATTCACATGTCATTGAGAAGCAACTTATCCACTCAAACAATTTATTTGGTTGAGCCCTTCCTTAACTTAATAGTTCTCTATACTTGACCAATAAAAAATGGATTTATATTATACAAAGAAATATGAATAAATACAAATCCAACAACATATCACTTGAATTAAATTGGAATACCCTCCCCTCATAAATAACTCTAAAAATATTGATACACAAAAAATTTGAACCCACTCAAAACCTTTACATACCATTATGAACAACTCACCTCCTCAAACAACTTATTTGATTGAGTGGTTTCTTAACTTGATAGTTCTCTACTTTGGACTCTTCCTCAAGATAGAATCCTTTTCAACATAAAGTTCCTCCACTGCATTCATTGAATCATGTTAAGAATCCTTGTACCTCTACAAATTCATTGAATCATGTTAGAAATCCTTGTACCTCTACAAATTCATTGAATCATGTTAAGTAAAGGCCATCATGTAGATACAAAACATGAACGGCATATATGGAGAAACTGGATTGATAATGGTAATGAAATCGACATCACACCCACCAATATGACTTAATTACCTTTCTCCTCGCATGTCAAAACGCAAATCTTTCCAAACACTACCGACAATTTTGATATATTTTTTTGTCTCACTGTTCAGCAATCGAGACAAAAGAAAAAGAAGGTTGAAAAACTTGCCTGCAACATTACTTTAATACAGCACGCTGTACTGTAATCAAGTTGACCTTCAACCAGGAGAAGAAGACGTTGATGGTGGCTTCTGCGATTGTTTCATTTGATTTTGACATTAAATCTACACATCCTTCAAATCTGAGATAAGCGACAGAATCTTGCTATCGTGAAACTCCTTTATTTCTGTCTCCACGTTTTCTACGTTTCTATTATTAACAATGTTTAAATTTTACTTCATGATTATGTTATTTTCAATGTTCCCTAATGTCAAATTTTAATAATGTCTTTGTTTTCTAAATAAGGAAAAAAAAAAAAATCACAAATAAGTTTTAGGGTTGTAAAGGTGAAAATTGTATGTTTATATTTTTAATCATTGGGATGTATTTTGATTAGAAAGTTTGTAAATATAGTAATTAGTTTATAAAGTTTATTTTAATGATAAATTAGTTTATGATATCTTAAATAATTTTTGATTTCTTATTATTGATCTTTTTTCTAATTGTACCATTAGTTTTGTGGTCAGGGAATTGAAAGTTGAGCTGTTTGTGATATCTCAAACTTTGATTTCCTCTCTCCAATCAAGCATTTATTCATCCACACAGACTCAACATCTTTTTGTGATTCTTATTATAGAGGTGCTGGGTTATCTATCTTGTGATTCTTATTATAGAGTTTCTTTGTTTTTCAAACCCTCAAATGGACTGTGGATGCTTTGCTAGTAACTAAATTTTTCATTTGGATTTGTATTAAATAGAAGATGATGTAGGTATAAATAAGTACAATTGAAAATGAGCTTATAATAAATTAAGAAAATTTATTTCTCTCATAAGAGATTTATTATTCTTATAAATATATTTTTTTAATATTTTGAGAATATTTTTTTTTATGTTTTGTTAAATTTCTACCATAACTTAAACAAACCATTAATAATTATGAAATCTACTTGATATAAGAATTGATATACGTAATTCTTTTCAAATTTGGAGTTTTTTCAACTTCCAACTACCAAACATCCAATGCTCAAGCAATCAAATGCAAAACAAAAGAGAACTAGAAACTATATCTTAATATTTCATTATTGGATATTTTTTCTACAACTTTGACAAAATAAGTGATATTTGTCATTCTTCACAAAATTAGAGTACTCTATTTTTTTTTAAAAAATTAGTTATAAAACATCCATACTCAAACAAAATGCAAAAGAAAGAGAATTGAAAGCCATGCATTTAATTGTTCAAAGAACTAAAGAAATGAACCATACCTTGATTAGTTATAAAAAACCTTATAGTTAAACAAAATGCAAAAAAATCTAATTGAAAGCCATGCCTTAAATTGTTTCTTAAATATTTCAAAAAATAATTATGAAAAAGAGGAAACATGTCTTAAAAAACAAGTGATATATGATAAAATGCTAAACAAGTAGAAAAGAATGTAAAGAGATTTTAAAATAATCTAATATGATATATCTACATGTATGATTTGGAAGATTATATATATCATAATAAGTTGTGTATTATATTTAACAAAAAATTACATATCAATTTTTTATAATATATTAGACGTATCATTTCAGTTTTTAATTTACATAAATAATAAATTGAAGTGGGTAATTTTTAATTTTTTAATTTTGAGGGTCACATTTATAGGTGTGAGATTGATCTAATAATTAAAAATAGATGAAAAATAAAATGAACTCAAATGCAGAAATTAAACCTTGAAACTACATTTGGGAATATCCTATTTTATAGAGACAATCACTTTAATACTGTAAATGTATTTTTCATTAGATATAATTAGAATAAAAATAGGAATCCAAGCCCATTCATAGGAATAATTTGATAGATTCCAAACAATAATAGCTCCTATTTTGTTAAAAAAGATTCTAGTATAAATTCTTTTTTTTTTTTTTTAAAAAGGGGGTAAAAACTTTATTGAAATTCAGAAAAGAGCATTACAATGAAAGCAAAGGATTGAGGTCCACAAAACTAGCAAGAACAACATAACATAATAAGAATAAAATCATCCTTCACCACACCCCTCTCTATCTTTAGCAAGAATTCTCTCCAAATCAAGACGAAGCGCTTGAGGAACCAACCCCCACTCCTCAATTCTCTAGCCATCAACATGCTTCGAAGCCCATTTCACCAAGCAATCAGTAGCCCTATTCCACTCCCTTGGAATATGAACAAAGGTCACCATTTCCATCAACAAACTAACCTATAAAATCTGATGCACTACCATAGCCAATTGCCAATTGACATCTGCCACTTTCTGCTCAATAAGCAAATTGATCAAGACCTGGGAATCAGATTCATAAATAATCCTTCTCCACCCCAAAGCATGAGCCCTCTCAAAGGCGAAAAGAATAGCCAACCCTTCCACAAGGTTGATAGTATGAGTCCCTTCATAGATCGAAAAGAGGAAGATCATCGAACCCTAAGAATCCCTACCAATCCCCCCAATACCAGCCAGTCTCGGATTGTCCCTTGAGGATCCATCAGTATTAATCTTCAACACACTAGTCAGAGGAGGCTGCCATCTGCCAACCCTATGAATTTTCTACTTCGCTTGCCGCCCTCTCTTAACACACACAAAAGCCAAGGACAACCCCTAAATCCCCAATCTCTCCACCACCTCCGCATCCCTTTGTTCCAAAGGAAATTTCACTTCACACTTGGCTTCCACCATCTCTTGAACCATGCCCAAAATTCTTTGGTAGACTTGCTACAACAACTTCTTCTCTCCGCAAAATATCCTCTGATTCTGTTCCAACCAAATCTGCCACAACATGAAGACAGGCCCCACATACCACACCTCCTGTAAGAAAGAAGCCATAGAAGGAGGCCTACCCAACCCATGCCAAAATTCAATCAAGGAGGAAGCATGAACATAGGGACCTAGTATAAATTCTTATGTTGTGGGTAATATTTCCATTTTTTTTTTGAGATTTTGTATTAAGATCCCTTAAGATGTAACTATGTTACAAAAGTTCTAAATGATAAAAGTTAGAGAGATGAGAACGGTAGACATAATTTGTGTATAAACAAGAAGATCATGTAATGTAATGACACACTACTTTACTTGCAATTGTGAAAGTTTGTTGGAATTCACTTTGTTTATGTTATGTGTATGAATGAAGTAAGATCTTCTTTATGTTGGTTAACTTAAGGTACAAATTATGTACAATATGAATATTATCAAAATTAATATAATCTAATAATGTATGTGATTAAGCTAGTAAAATTAAAAATTCTAATCAATAAGTAGACATAAAAAATGCAAACCATATGAATGCCATATTTTTATGAAGAAACCCTTTTATAAAAATCTTTGTGCAACTAAAGAGACCCAAGCTTGTATTGATCTCAATAAAAAGTAGGTCCACTAATAAAATCTTGTATTCCTTTTACAATAAACTAGCATAGTGCAATCATGGACCATCACATGCCTCCAATATGTACAAAATTAAAAAATTAAAAACTATTGAGTGACATTATATTCAAAAAAATCAGTCAAAACCATAAGCAATGTCAAAAATCTAATGCCTCATAGTCACATGGTCAAGAAACTTGAAGTGATAACTCATCTTGCACAATTTACACATCTTACAACTTTCTCATGTGTCATACTATAGAAAATAGAAGAGACTGGATATATACATAAATGTGATGAAGATTTAAATGGTGTTGACGGGTTCTCTAAAACATTAACAGTCTAAAATGGTGATGCAATAAATTACCTTTCCATAGATAGAGGAAATAGGATAAGGTCCCAACCAATTAGGACTATATTTACCTTTAATAATTAGCATATTCATTTGTATTTCATGTTTCTTTACATGGAGAATCAAATCTGGTTCTTGAAAGAAGTAAGGGAGAACACACTAATCATATAACCATTTAGGCCATTGTTAGTCTAGGTGCAAATATTTTGTAAGATGCTTACATGATGTTCATATAGTTCCTTGATTTCTTTTATATAATGTTTACAATAAGTATTATCAAATTAGTTCTAGAGCACATCAAGTAAAAATATTGAAGAGAAGATATTTTATGGTCAAACCTAACATAATAATCCCAGCACTATAAGAAAAGAGTACGGTGTAGTGCAAATGGGTTCTTATATAGTAAGCCAAAAATTACTATAAAAGTTAGATACAGTAATATCTTAAAGACATTTAAACATTTTTTTTCCCAAGACTTAGTCAATGGTATTCTTAGAAGTTTTTACTTAACCATTGTATTGAGAATTAATATGGTATTGAAAAATGATTTTTTTACTTTAGGATTTAAATATCTTCATTATTTTTAGGTTTTATATTTATGCTTTCTAACATTGTGCATCATCATTTTTAAGATTATTTCTATGGTTTTATTCCAATTAATTTCTATTTCATTTATAGATATTTTTGGCATAAGATTTATAAATTATTTTGTCATCACTTTTGCTCACTATGTACTCACCCTTACAAACCTTTGAGTGTTTTTATCTTAGATATATTTTCTCGCCATTATTGTAATCTATAAAAAAATTACGCATCATTCTTACACCTTTTTTCTTCTAGATAATTAGGATTTAAGGCAACCTATAAAATTACATAGTTTTGTGAATCCTATATCACCCACCCTTGCATAGATCCATATTAACTTACACTTTACATATGAGATTCCCATGATCATTTGTCCTTGGTTTCTATTCATGCTTCAATAATTATTACTTTTCCTTATTATTTAGACACCCTTACAATAGTCATCTATGATTCTCATATGCCACATACTTATTGTATTATTTTTAGTTATCCTCATAGTTGCTATTGTGCTTTTTGAAATTCATGAGATGGTGGATGAATATATTTTTAGAATAATATAATCCTAATTAGAATTTTACTAAATTTGTATGGGAGAAAATTACAAAATAGTTATATCCAAGTCAAATATTTTTTTCTAATCGTAAGACATATAACACCCTCACACTTGAAAGTGATCGAAACATTAACCAAAGAACAAGAGAACATATTTGATTAGGAATTCATATTCCATAACAAACATATCATTTTTTCTTAATAAGTATTTACTACACAAATGTATAATCAAAGTGTTAGTGTTGAAGTTCTAGCTCAACAAATCATAGAGAACATATTTAAAATTGAGACCTATAGAATATCAACCTAGGATGATGAACTTGAACTTATGATTATAATATGTTAGCTAAGAGGCCAATTGCTAAGAGTAGGTATTGGTAGGCCACTTCAATCTTAAAATATTTAAATTCATGTAGGTATTGGTAGTATTTATAAATTCCATTGAATTTTTTTAAAATTTCAAGGATGATGTTGTCCTCAACTAGACCTCGTAGTAGACAATATTTACAATTTTAAATAAATGGTAAAAGACAACAAGAAATCATGTTGATCCAAGAGGATATAAGTCACTAGACCATGCCACAAGTATCATTTGTTGCTTGACAACCCTTATACTTTTTTTAGTAGGATTATTATCTTGTTTACCACCCACATGAAAAACAAAAATTTCTAAGTCATCCTCAATGATCATGAGATCGTTCTGGAGTGGATGTAAAATAATTTGATTCAATTGATACTCTATCTCCCTTCTCTATGTAAATTAATGTACATACATAATTTTTATAATTAGTGAATAGAGAGACAAGTGAGAAGATGAATTGGAAACACATCAAAAATCTATTTTAACAAATATTATATTAAACTTGGAATAGATATATTTGCAATTATATTATTGTAGATGTACATCTATTAGAGATATTGAACAAGAGCACCTCTAGGTTGTATTGGAAACTTATTGTATTGTTTTTAGTTATCCTCATAGTTGGTAGTGTGCATTTAGTTTATGCAAAAAATAACTTCTATAATTAAATAAACCATTTTTGTTACTCATTCGGTAATATATAGATTAAGTTTGAACAAGGAACAATTAAAATTTGAAGAGGTACATGCATTCGTGTTCATAACACATGCATAAAATTTTCAACTCTAAACTCTTTGTTGTACATTATACATGTACTCTACACATGCCTTGTAAATTTATTAGTTTTAACTCAATAAATAATTGAGAACATATTTAAAACATAAACCTATAGAATATCAACCTAAGATGATGAATTATAAAACACATGATTAAATATGTTAAAGGTAAGTGGCCAATTGCTTTAAGAGTAGGTATCTTTTCTTCAATTTAGTCTTTCCTAAAAAAAATTCTTTGTCATTATTCCATCAAGTCTTCATCATCACTTATTTCTATAAATTATTTCTAATCAATGAATTTATTATTCAATAAACCAATTTTGGGACTAATTAGGTAATATATAGAATTTTATTTTTGTATCTAGTGCTACTATATTTGGTGAAATTATAGAGCTTACCTATATATACATGAAAGATAACTATATCATGGAGTGAATAGAAAAATCAATATATTTGTTCATACAGTTTTTTAAAAAGATAGAATAATACTAACTATATTAATTTTATTCAGAATGGGCAAAAAGACTAAATGAGAATCACTCATTGAACTACATGTGCAAAGACATTCCCAACCAAGGAATCATTTCTCAAGTGAGGGCTTTGAATGGGCACCTATTGGAGATGATGGCAATATGGACTTATGTGCTGCAATCCCTCTTGAAAGACTCCCTCACTTTATCAAAGGCGAAGGTTTACTAGATAGTGCAGAAACAACATTTATACATAAATATCATACAAAGAACAACACACCAAAGCCTACTGACCACACTACCAAGATATTCTCAAGGTTTACCTAAATTAAATATAATTAATAAGCATGCCATTTTTATATATTTTTTTTAATGTGAATTAATGTATATATTTTATTTAAATTAATGCATATATTTTATTTGTGTGTATAAATAGATATTGGTGTGTTTTTGGCCCCGAGGATAATATATCTAAACCTAAAAAAATGAAAAGGATACAAAGTTTTACCCGAAAAGGGGTTGTCAAACCCACTTTTATGTTAGGGTCATGTATGGTAGACCACAAGTCATAATAATTAAATATAATGATTTGAGCCATTGTGATGTGAATGGTGAATTTTTCCATGGAAGGGATGACCCTTCTAGTGATCCAATGAGAAATTTTGCACCTAGGTTATTGAATGAATGCAAATCATATATTGAGTTTGTATTGCTAATGGGTGTAGAGATCGACGTGCAATATATGAAAAATATTACTTAGACCACAGTTTGAATGAGTATATGAATAAGAGGGATGCATGTTTGTTGAGAAAATATGTGTTGAATGCATGGAAAAGAGTACGATCCATTTGATCCCAAAAGAATGAAGATGATGCAAAAAGTGTCAGTTTGTGGCATGTAGAGGAGAAATATAACTTCTACTATAAAAAGACCAAATACCATGGAAAATCTTCCATTTATCATAGGTATCCAAACACCATGGATGTGAGAAATGATAGTCAAGCATTCACATAACTCAATTATTGCAATGGACTCAACATAAATATGGTGTAAGTAAAGAAAATTAACTATAAATTTATGGATTTTATTTTATCTTTTATTTATTTATTTGAAAATATTAATTTATCAATGGTTTATTCATGTGTAGTATTAGTTATATACCTTGCTTGTTTTGATGAACAAGGGGTTGGTGTACCTATTGCATGGGCCATATCCTCAAGAAATAAAGTTGAAGATCTAAATGAATGACTGACAAAATTTTATAGTTGAGGGAAATAATTTTGAGAAGACTGGAATGTCAATGCATTCATGATAGATGATGCTAGTGCAAAAATTAAAGCCATTAGGTTTTTATTAGCCTTAGTTTCTATATTTAAACTTCAATCAACTCATTATAATTGATTAATTTTTAGTTTATAAAATTATATATTTCATAATTTATAGCTTGAAGTAGTTTGAATTTAATATTTCATTTCTTATAATGTTACTTATCAAGTTTTATAATGTAACTTGTAGATTATCCTTTCAATACCGAGTACTTTTATGTATTTGGCATGCATGTAGAGCATGGCTGAAAAATGTATACAAGTCAATATTCGATTAAAATATATAGAAAATTATGTGTTTGAACCCCATAGATTTTTATTATCTTTTACAATCTAGGTATGCTAGCAACAAGGATGTTGGTACAAACATGTTTGATAGATTGGGTGAGATAATATATGTAATGAGTGACAATGCAGAAATCACTACTCACCTAATTAAAAATTCATTTAGGAATTCAAAGAAAAGAAATTTATTGATTACTTCCAGAAAACTTGGTGTCATGACAAGAATCGTATTGGTAAGTTTGCTAGATTATTCATTTTTTTTATATGCATTTACATCACTTAAGTTATTTTTTATGTTTACTAAGACATTAATGTGCTTTTTGTATAGAAATGTGGGCAAATTTTTTCAAAATTTCTCTCATGCAAATCAAGAAACCAATGCTTCCATCAATTCATACCACTTCCACATCAAGAGCCCATTATCTTAGTGATCATTCTAAGAAATGTACAAGGATAATGGATTGGCTTATCTATAAACTTCTTCATAGAGTAGAACCATTTTACAAAAATAAAAGATATTTGTAGTTATCTAGATTTTCAACTAACTTTAAAAAAGAAAGATATTACCTTACTACATTAGAGAGGTCTAAAAAATTACTTGATACAGATTGTTATCCATATGATCTCCTCCCTGACACATACAAAATAAGAAGTCAGTCTATTCAATGAAATAGTATCTTGTTCTAGGAATTTTAACCAATTTACATGTGTGTGATTATCAATGAGATAAAAGGGGAAACACATGCAAAAATGTGTTGAATATTTTAGATCTCCTAAAGAGAAACATAACAAATGAGCAAGATCAAGTTGCTGGTAAGAGTCATTTAACATTTAGGTATTATATTTATATATTTAATGACTATTATTATTTTTCTCAAAACTAACTAAAATAATCTTATTGAATTACAAATGGTGTTACTTCATTGGTTGTTGATGATGACGATGCAAGATTAAGTTTTAGTCATGAGAATAATACCACTAGTAATGTTGATGTGATATTTATAATAAGATATTCATTGATTTTTATTGTTCTTAAAATTTAATTAATATTTTATTTTTATTATAGATGATTGTATTCCACAAGAAGATCAAGATGTGATTGGGGTTGTCATTGTAAAAGGCCAAAGAATTGGTAAAATCTCAATATCACTATTCTATTAATGAAATATGAAAAGTTTTTTATTTTTATTTTTTGGACTTAATTTTTATTATTTTTATTATAAATGGTTGCAAATCGTTTGATGTTGTTGATGATAACTTTCAAAAAGATGTTGACTATTTGAATTTAGTACTTCAAAATTTACCAACTAGAGTAGATCAAAAAAATATTTTTAGTTAATGTGTCAAGAGATTTATAAAAGATCTCCAAGCATCTCTTGCTTCTTCCAAACTTACACCGATCCTTGGCTCAGAGGATATTCCTATGAGATGAATATCACCATGGTTTAGTCTAAGAAAAATACACAAACACCATTTTATTCGTCAAAGAGGCAATGCAATTCATCAAGACTTGAATGAAAGAGTCAAGAAGCATGGAGAATTTCAATTCCCCTTTGTAGGTGGTAGGAAGCAAAATAAAAAAAGGTCTCCAATTGTTCAGGCATATCAATGCGAGAAGAAAGGGTTATCATCAAGAAACAACAAAGTGAGTAAATTTATTGAAAATTGTTTTAGTATTTTGCATAACAATAATTATTGCTCTTACATCACATATTAAGAATATGCCATTGTAGGTTTGGATGATCAAGAGAATAATTGAAGATTTCGATTGCCCATCTCTATTGATCTAAACCAAATGAAAACCAATGAGATGAAAATTATTGATGTTAATTTTTTTACTATTAAATGTATTCATTCATTAAATGAGATATTTACCAATTCCTATTTCTAACCATTTTTCTATACTTAATCAAATATATAGCAGATAGAATTTGTGAAACTCAACCATCAATGCTTAATGTTTTACCTGGCAAGACATTTTAAAAAACCATTCTACGTTTAATTTAGAATTTTAATATTATTTTGATTAAATATATATTGTACTATTACACTTAATGTTTTATCTATGTTGATTTATTAAATACACGTGTCTTTGCAGCTTTAGATGATCAACAAAACACTGGGAAACATAGGTTACCATTTTTTATTGATCTTAAGGAAACACTAACAAAATGGGATACAATACAAAATAGAGATGGTAAATACGTTATGAAATGAAATTCTAACAATTTTTTATGTTTAAGTTTTAAATCAATTTAATAACTAAACTATGTAATTTATAGGTTTCGATGACATTGCAATGGAGAATCATGTTCAACACTATTTTGGATAATCAATACAATTTACTATACTTTCAACTTATATTGTATATTGAAAAAATTGGTTCATTGGAATAATTATAAGAAATATATTGATATATGTTCATAAAAAATGGTACAATCTTGTGTAAATTTAGGCTCAATCCCTTAGAATTAATCCATTTATCATTTTATGCATTCACCTAATTTTCTTACTTATCACACTTATTCATACGCCTACTTGTATATTACTATTAGCCACCTAGATTTAATCATTTAGGTTTGAGAAAATTATGAAGTAATTGGTATGATCTTGTGTAAAGTTAGGCTAGATGCTACATGTGTTTCTTGTAATATTTAGGTTTCAGAAGAATATGAAGTAATTGGCTGAATATGTAATTTCTTACACATTTAAGTATTCAAAATTCACAAGTAATAAGGATGATCGGTGATCCCACAATACTAGTTTACAATTTTTGGCCAAACTAGACACTGAAATAATATTTTCTAACTAAATCTTCACTTTCGGGCACCTATAGTGGCTAAACCGTGAGAAATTTGAAGATGTTGCAAACTAGTGATTTGTGAAATTTTGTCTATAGATTATAAATATATTTTTTTCAATTTTTTTGGGATCATATTGCATTTCCTTTTTCAACTCCTTCAAAAACAATTGTTTTTCAATAAACAACATTTTTAAGAAGTGACACTCACCGTATAACGCATGAATTTTTTTCTATGAAGGATAAAATTCTAATTTAGATTTGTCACTATGATATATAGTGCTTCCAATTGGTTTTATAGTGTTTTATTGAATATTTTTTCCTTAATCAAGTTTCGAAGTCAAACCAATTACAATTTAGACATAGGTGAACTATATAACACGTAACTTTTTTTGTATGTATGAAAATTCAATTTAATTTTTTTTGTTAGATCAAGGACTTCAATATCTAGTGCACTCATATTTTCAATTTTTTTTTATAATCTGCTATTTTTCCACATGTGCAAAATAGAGAGCTTGATTTTTGGTGAAAAACCTACATTCACAAGAAATAAAAAATAAATATAATAATCAAATTAAATTTAATTAAAATTATACTTTTTTGGAAGCTTATAATAAGGACTACATATAATATTTTTTTTAAAATAAATTCATTTGATCCCCCAAAAAGTAAATCAAAAGTTTTTTTTTATTAGCATTTTGATAGGTGTAAAGGAGACTCTGTTATAGGTATGGTTTAAAACTAGTTGGGTTTTATCCAAGGGGGCTTGGTCTAAGGTGGTTTGTTCAAACCCTCTTCAATTGGAATTCTTTAAATGGAACTTTTCAAGGCTTAAATCATTATATTTTCTAAAAATATGTGATTTCGGCAAAAATCAGGATCTCCCAGAAAGTGTAAACCACTATTGTGGTAGCACCGTGATGTTAGGAAAATACAAATAGTTTAAAACATGCCAAATATTTAAAGAAACATACTTCTCATAGTAGACATCTTATGGAAAATAGATCGAAATATCAAACTTGACTTATGAAAAGCACATATCAAAGTGATGAATTTTTAAAACAATAGCCAAATTGGGAGCATGAAAAGACAATCAACATAGATTAGTCATGCACAACAGAATTTAACGAAAACTAAAATACAAGGTTTGAGTATCTCAATCGTGTGCATTACCACCATTCATAGAAAGGGTCAAATAAGTAATGTAGCAAGGAAATATGAAAATATTTTAATAATGGAATGAGATCCATATATATAAATCCAAAGATGGTACCAGTATGTGAAACTAATAAATACAGAGGAAAAGTTGAAATATCCACTAAATTCAAGTTGATGTAAGATGAAGGTCAATCCACTATTTAACTATTAAAATATAAAAAAGAATAAAAAATTCCATTTATACAATAAGGTTGTACAACCAGAATAAACTGTAGAACAAGGTACATGCAAAAGGGACTTACATAAAATTTTCAATGGATAGGAGTAGTAGAAAAAATGAAGAGGAATAAAAAAGTAGGAAGTTTAAGAATATAGAGTGTTAATAAAGTAGATATGTTAGTAGGAATAGGGAGACTATAAGGCTAAGGAAAAAAGAGTGAAATAACAAGGGTCAACAAAAGTAATAAAGTACACCAAGAGAAGGTAGGAAATATTTATTAACCACACCAATATGGACTAGAAGACATGAAATAAAAGGTGTGAAATTAAAAAGAATCCCTTGAAGAGGGAATGCCAAACTAGAGGGTAAAAGTAAAAGCATAGTGTTATAGAAACAGGGAATTCCCTAATAAGCATAATTATTAAGGATTTAGTTAAGAATTGTGGGCTATAATGAATTTGTAAAAATAAAAAGGAGACAAATGAATTAGAAGAATGTGTATAGTGATTGACAACTATGAAGTGATAAAAAATATGACATATTGGAAAAATTTATATACATGATAATAACAGAAAATGAATGAAACTCCACAATACAAGGGAATGGATGACATTTTAACCCTACAAGTTTTGGAAACCTCTGCGGTAACTTTTATATTTTGAAATCAGGAAATACACACTAACATCTGCATCTAACAAAATTTCAAATCACAAGGAAATATCTTCAAATGTGGAGGAATGCAAAGCATTCTCCAGAGCTTTTTAGTATAACTTCCTAAGCCACTAACTACAAGAGAATATTTTATATATTTTACATCAACAAACAATGAATACAACATTCATAGTATCATTCACCTATTCATGAGTAACATGAAATATAGGAAAATTGTTATAGCAAGCTCATGATCCATCATCATACATAATATTTCTGACCAACATATTGATTGCAACATATGCAACCATCCACACACTACCTCTCTGCTGACATAAAAAAAATACCAACGAAAATCTCCATTCTATTGACATACTTTGTTGACATCAATGGTAACACCTACAACAACCTTGCAACACATACAACATTAAACACTTGTAAATGGGCTTTAGGGACTTCTTTTCTATTATATAACTCAATTCTAGGTACAATAAAATCAAGAGGAAATGGATATGTGAGTATCTTAAAGGTGAGTGGTGTAAAACATAGATGATTGCATGTGATAGAATATTTTCTATTAGGAACACCATCCACCTTTTTATTAAGGTTGGAAACATATTGTAATAGTATAAGAATAATATAGTGGTAGTGTGGGAAATAATGGAGTAAGTATAATGAAGATGTATGATAAGAGGTAATTTCATAGTCATAGAAAGATGAATCATGATATGAGTGCCATAAATTTGAGGAATCACACTAATAGGTATCTTTATGGAAGGATGGAGTGTGAGCGGAACACTAATAGATGTAAAAATGGAGGGAAAACAAAAGTTATTATTAGAAGAGGTAGTGGCCATAGAGTTGGTAACTTTGAAAAGAGAATTCTTAGAAGAGGGTGAAGAATGAAATGATTGATGCAGGAACATTTGGATCTACGTGAGATTGACATCACCAAAAAAATGTTTATTTTTAATTTTCTGTAAGATTTCATGAAATATTTTGTTGCAAGTAGAATTTAGACTCCATCCCAGAATTAATACTGAAAGTTTTATGAGCACATATTTCCTGATTTTGGAAAATTAATGGTTTTGGGACTTGTGTTAATAATTTGGCAAAGTTTTAAAATTTTACAATTAGTGAAGTTTGAGGAAAAATTGGTTTGGAAAAAGTTATTTAATGTCAAATTATGCACCTCTGCCAGTTTTCATGGAATTCTAAAAAGTTGGTTTTCAACTTCACAGTCAAGCGATGATGTAACCCACATATTATGTGGGTATTATTGTGCCCATAGCACACACACCCCATTTAGAATGGGGACCCTCTCTCTTTTTGCTTCGCTAGGTCACTTTTGTCACTGCCTTGTTTTGCGTTCCCCCCTTTTTTTTGAGTCTTAAGTGGTCAACGAGTCTTAGAAGAATCATCTTGAGTTGACCATGTTTTGCTACCCTCAAATTTTCAAAGCCTCTGGCACTTGTGGAAGTCCCCTAGCAGTTTTCCCTTAAACTCTAAAATTGTCGTTCTTGGGGCAATGCGGGTCTGCCTTCGTGGGTCACCCAATGCAGAGGTCTGTTATGGTTTTGTCATTCTTGAAGCAGTCAGGCTAGTTCATCCGCTTACCTTGTGGGACCCGTAACCTTCACCGCTATCCCTCCACCCAATGTTTAAAATGGCCAAGTCCAAGGAATTGTCCACCGTGTGGAGCCTGCCATTCTCGTCGCCTTTCTCGAAGCACATGCTCACCAACTGCAACTACCATCATACCCACATTAATGGAATGCATTAAATGATGAAAATACTATAAATAACCCATTTTGAGCTGTCATTTTCACCTATCAGAAGTCCAAAAACTAGTCAGAGCCTCCCACCAACGCGGCCATCATGCTTGCCGAGCTCCTTTTCCAATTCAGGGTCTCCATTTGCAATCTCTTCATCAATTTCATTACAGTTTTTAGGTTGGTCCCATGTCACCATTCACATTCTAATTTTTCTTTTATTCCCTTAAAATTTTCTAAAATCTCAAGAAGGAAAACTTGGAATCTAGCTAGAGCAACATTGGTGATCAAAACCCATGTCTTCAAATTTTGAGAAAACCTTTGAAATTATTCGTGAGGGGCTTCCGGGACTTTGACTTCCCACAACTATTTTTCAATCAGGCCTTTCATTCCCTCTGGGCCCACAACATACCCATTGCTGCCATTTTTTCCTCAAACTGTCAAAACTTTAACAATGGTGAATACCTCCATTAGACCTGCCCTCGCAGGAAGCCCACCTTAATTGGCCATCCCAAACTTTTCCTATATTTCATGAACCCAAAAGGATGGATCCTTTGAACCTCTTGGGTCTGATAGCGTGAGTTTCCACCTTCAGGATGTTGTTAGTGTGTCACCATTCCAAGCGACTATCTAGTGCCTTCCTTTCGTTGGGCAGTGTCTCGCCCCATTCATCACCAATCGAGCTCAGCCACGCCAAAATTCCTAAGTCGTGACTCATTGCAGAGTTCTCCTTGTGGATTTTCGTCTGTGGATTTTCGCCTTGGCATCACCGTTCTAGATGGCCTTTGCAACCCATCTGTCTTCCCAACAGAACCTGCTTCCATGACTTCTGTCCAAGCTCAAAACAAAGACAACCTATTTGATGTGGGCCATCCTTTGTGGGTTTCCATTGACCTTTCATCGCAGTTAAAAAGACTACTCAAATCGGTGAAACCGAAACATTCTTTCGACCGGTGGGTCCTGACTCCGCCATTGCTGTTCGATGTCCCTTGTGCCAAAATTGACTAAGTGTTGGACTTCAAGCAGGTCCCCTATTGTGAGCCCCCATCTGCGAGTCTTTGCTTTGATTTTTCCATTCCAAATGGCCTGTTCATGATGTCTCTCTGCCCCATAGAACCCACACTTCTCATCTCTGACTGAGCTCAAAGAAACGAAAAATGCCCAAGTAAAGTACTTTATGGGTTACTCCATGTGGGCAACCGCTAATGGGCGATCTTCTTACCATCGCCATGCCAAAATGCCTGAAGACTCCAATCAGCCCACTACATGGGGCCCGACCCTGCTATTTCCTTCTGACTAACCGCCAATGAACAAGCACTCAATGCCTAAGTTGTCTGTAGACCTGATGATGTGGGCCTCCTGTAGTGGACCTCCGTCCTGCCTCTACCATTCCAAACAACGAACCTCCCGCGCCTTTCCACATTGATTCAACTTGCACTAGTCCAAGCTATGTGAACTTCAAATGATGCCTACCATCCCTCAAGGCCGCGGATCTTGCCTTGCAGGATGCAGCTTGCGAGTCGCCACCTTGCTAAGGTCATTTCAGACAATAGAGCCTCAAACGACCAAACCTACTCTTGCTCCTGCAGTCTTGGGACCCTCATGCCTAAAAGATGAGCTTAACACTCCCAAAGCTTCAAAGTGATTTTGACCCACATCCTGAAATAACCTGACCTCCTCAGTGGACCCCACCTTATAACTAAATCTAGACGGGTGGAACTATGCATGCTGTTGTGCCGTGATTTCTATCCCTTTTTTCCCTACCTCCAAAATGGTTGCCAGCCTAGGGAAGTCCGCACCCCTGGGCCCGCATGGCCATAACTTCCCCAAATGAATGGTTAATGATGATTAGAAAGAAACGATAGGACCTCTAAATGATGAATTATCCTATTTGACATCATTTTTGTTGGATTTTGACTAACATTCCTCATATTTTTATGCTTGAATTAACTTACTGCTCCTTTGCCTCTAGGATATATGGAACTAGCTGTAGGACCTTCAGAGGCAGCCATAGAAAAGGAAAAGGGAAAGAAAGCTACTAAGGCACCTTAGGGTAAGAAGATAAAGACCAAATGAAATATAAGTTCCAAGGGGAGCCCCTCAAGTCGAAAGTTACCACGAATTGGAAGGAGACCTCAGATACCAACCTGGGGCATATAGATATCGATAAGTTCAAGCAGAGGGTTCTTGTCAACCCCACCATAGAAAATGCTAAAAGAATCAAAAGAAGTGGATTAGCCAAGCCCCCTGGATTCCCACCTGCCCTCATAGATCCTGATCTTGTAATGGCCTGCAAGGAGGCATATTAGGAAGACACAAAGAAAATAGTGGATAGAGATGGGATTGGTTGATTTGTTTGCCAATTCAATAGGGAAATATTTCCATATCCCTACCTTTGATGAAATGGAGGAAGCATCCAAAGAATATGCTAAGAAGATGTGGGATGTCAACCCCCTCAAGTGAAAGAAACTTATCAATCAATACTAGCTAAAGGAGAAGAGGGGTAGTGCAAACAAGGTGCACCAAGAACTCTTCAGAAGTGAATTCTATGAGGATTACCATGATGTGGTAACATTATTGAGTAGATTTATGGGCCTCCTGACTGCAACTTTCTTTTAGGAATGGATGCTATATTTTGTAGAGGAAATAATCCAAGGGGAAACCAAATTCTACTGGGTAGGAATGATCAACCAATGCTTACATGAGTAATTTGTGGTGGTGAAGAAGACTTCACAATTTTATATGACATCATACCCGGTCTATTTGCTCGCCAATCGTGCCCAATACAGGGGACTATTTGTAGCACTAAGCCAAACTCCGGGGAGAGAATTGAAGGAATCTGATAGGTATCCTCAACTTCAATTCTAAAATTTCAAAAAGGACTACTGTTGGGTCAATGATGCCTTCATAGGGCATATAATCAGATTACTTGGAGGTGATTTTCAAAGGAGAGTCACCCACAGTGAAAATGCCCACATACACTGGTTCAGTTTCCTGTTTATTCAATTTCCAAAGTTTACCTATATCCGAGCAGATGGTTTCTCAGAGAAACCATACAAGTTTCCTCAGTACCCAAATGATCGGTTGATATTGATCGAGCTCTCCCAAAAACTGTAGCATGCGCATACCCTTCTGAGCGATAAGCATAGAGCGCGGATCCCTTATCCCCTCACATTCGGTCAAGGAATGTATGCATTCGCCGCATCCCAGTCTGTGGAGTATTCTGATAAGGAGTTAGTTGAATATAACCTGGAGCTCTACGCTTCCCGGCAATGAATGGACCCATATGGTAATTTAAAGAAGGTTTTCAGGATTGGGTATGCCCATTTGCATAATGTGGAATACTTTTGGGCCAATTACAAAGATGACAAGGAGGTGTGTATGAGGCATTAGCATTGTATGACAACATACTTCGTCAAAACAATGAACCTGTTTCTAGTGCCAGATCAAATTTCTGAAGATGAAAATACGGTAGTAGATCCGAGGTATGATGCCATTGCCATTAATTGACTGGGAAGAGGAGGAGGTCAATGACCTAGATATTCTGATGAAACCCATTGAAGCAAGAAAAAAACACTGGATTGATGGGAAGATTTCCCAATTGAAGTTGCAGGGAGTTACCCTAACATATGGTGAGCTCAAGGATACACTCGAGAGCAAGACTGATAGTGCCTCTGCCACTGCTACCCCAACTAAAGAGACTTTAGTGTCTCCTCCCACTACATGATCCAAAAAAAGAAAAGAGGTGGTTGAGTGCCAACCTAAACAAAAGGTATACTTAAGGAAAGCGTTAGAAGGTGAGCCCTCCAAGAAACCAAAGAAGTCAGGCAGTTTCATAGAAATTCCCACTATCCAAGAAGACTTGCTACATGAGGAAGAGGAAGTAGAGGCTAAGCAGCCAAAGTCCCCACCTATTGCCTCCACTCTCCCAGTCACCACTACTATTGTTGCCACTATTGTTGCTTCTCCGCTTTCTTCTCAGGATATTGTTGCCTTTTCTCTTCCCGCGGTGGACATCTCAATTCACCTTGCCTTTACCTCCCTTGCAACATAGGTCATGGTTATAGATTCCTCGTCTTCCACCACTTCTCCACTCTCTTCCTCCTCTATGTCTCCATCATCATCCCTCCCACTGGTTGCTGCAACAATGCCAATGCCTACTCTCTCAGTCCAATAATCCTTTTCCCAACATATTGAAAATGTACCAACAGAGCTATTTGGAGTGTTGATGAACCCAATAGTACAAGGTGCCTTGGCAAAGGTTGTTTCCAACCTTCCTAACCCTCCTCCTCCAACTGAACCACCCATGATGGAGGTGACAATGCAGATCTTTGAGGAGTTGGAGAGGCAAGAGAGGGAAGCAACCAAAGAGATGGAGGAAGAAGTGGATGACTACCATGAGCACCCTAAATATCAACATCTAGTAATTGATAAAATGGTGCATGAGGAGGAAGAAGAGGAAACACAGTCATCTGAGGAAGACATTGAGGAGTTAGGCACAAAGTATATTGTGGAAAATTTTGACTTGGAGCTTGAGGAAGAGTTGGCCCAACAACTCAAGGACATTGGAGAAGAAGCTGAAGGGCAACCCTCTGATGGAGAGAAGGATATAGATGAGAAAATAGAGGAAACTGAACCTCCAACCAGGGAAGAGGATAAGATCCTCGAGAACGATGAAGAAATGCCTCCTTCGGGAGAACAAGAAGAAAAGTAAAGAAAAGAGAAAGAAGATGGTAAGCTTGAGGAAAAGCCCAAAAATTGAGCATTATGAAGAGCATGGGCATAAGCAAGAAGAAAAGAAAACCTCTAAGGGGGAGGACAATCCCAAGGGGCATGTAGCCACCAAATCCCCTAGAAAATAAACAATATTCATTCAGGATTCTGACAAAGAAGAGGAAGAAAAGATAGAGTAGGGGAATCCAGATGGAAAAGCAATGGAAATTCAATGCACCCGTGGGGAAGAAGGTGATCTTGAATCACCAAAAGGGGAATGCTAAGTGCCTGAATGGCTTGAAAACCAGTTACAAAAGAAAATCTCGACTCCAATGGATCTGAAGCCAAGAATCAAATCCATCTTGGCTTGGGCACAAATAAGTATGAAGAAGGAAAGGAAGCCAAAGTTCAGATCCCACCTTACAATGGATGCTTCGGGATCCAGGACTATGCAAGTAGCTACTTCAATGATGGGAGAAGAGGGAATTAGCTACAATATTTCTACCATTGATTTTGGGATAGCAACACGAGAAACAAAATCAACCATCTCCAAGGATCCGTTGCCACTATTGTGCATCAAATGCATAAGGACAAGAACTCTAAGGAGGAATTAAAAGCACAAGTGGCAAATCTGACAACTTGCATTCAACAATGGTCATCGGTTGAGGAGCTTCCCACCACATCATCAACGCCACCACAACTGTTGTCCAAGGACCACATTGATAAATTAGAGAAGAAAAAATTGGACAAAGGCCACAGAGGATTGGTTCTAGCAGGTCGTCTACAATGGAAATATGGGCATAGGCCACGCTGTAAGGATGGAAAATAAGTTCCTGGAGGTGAAAAAGCTACTCGAGGGAATAAATAAATTCTGTGCTGACTTCCCAAAGTTATACAAGATTACATATCCCAAACTTGAGGCCATCCTCAAGATACCTGATAAATCCTGGGAGAAGGAGCTTGCTTTGGTAAAAAGATGACCATTGGCTTGTGGAGACATGGAAGCTAGGCTTAGACCATAGGAAGGAAATATTGGAATGAGTGCTCCATGAAGTGGACCTTGATATTGATTGGTTCAAAGAAATCAAGTTGACCTGTGGAGAATATCTGAGAATAATGATAGATTTTGATATGCTCGCCATTGATCTAGACTCGAAGAAGTTCATAAGAAGATGGAGAATGGGACCACAGATGCACTTACTTCAGATTTTATGGGTTTTGTTGTATGAGCCTTCACTCAATCAAAGCAGGTGAAAAATCATAAAAATGTGACAAGGATTGGGATGAGATTATGGGAAAATCTAAGAAATTGAACTTCCAAGTGCTTTAGTCAGATATCATGGAATGGAACAAGCTCCAAGCATTCATCGTTAGGTTTGTGGAATATGCTACTGTGAGGAAGCAAGAGGAAAATTCGATTATTGATGACAAATTCCTCACAAATTAGTTGCAACAAAGCAATCAACTAAAATATAAAAGAGCTACAGTGCTGCCCACAAAAGGACGAAATAGGCTAAAAGACAAAATGTAATTCTAAATTGTAAAATATTTGGGGGTAGGTGAAACCCTAATTTGTAGTGAATATTGGCCATTCATTTTTATTTTTGGACACTATAAATAGGGGGTCTCCTCTCATTTTCAAGGGGGAGTTGAGTTGTTGTAAAGACATGCTGTTGGAATGTTAATAGAAATTTATTAATTTGGTGGATTCTTGACTTCCAACTTCATGTTGCATGATTCTTCTTCTCCTAGTTAGTGAATTTGAGTAGATTAACTTTGTTGTTCTATGTGTTAGCATGCTTTAGTAGATTAGCTGATGTTGTTCATTGGTTTTGAAGAATTCTATTGTGTTGATGCCCTTCCTTGTTCATGCTTTTTGTTGTTTATTGATGATAAATTGCAGTGTAAAGCTAGTCTAAACATTGTTTGAATGTTGCACTTAAATTCTATCTTTTGTTCATGCTTTGTGGTGGATGAATGATTGAAATCTGCAGACCTTAGAAGATTGCTCTAGTTTCATGATACTGTAGGCTAGTTTGGTTAAGTGGAACTTTGTTTTGGGAAGGATGTCCACTATAGGGTCCTCTATTATCACTATTTATTGGTAGTTTCAAGTCTAGGAACTTACTCCCTTCCCTACCCTTTTGAATTTTCTTTTAAAATAGGTGCTTTAGATAAAGTTCATTGCACATTGTAAAGCCAAATCTAAAGATTAAAGTGGAGTTTGAGACTGTTGTCCTAAAGTTACAACAAAAGAGCAACATTTCAGAAATCTTATGAACTCAATCCAAGGATCTCATTCCCTTCCAGTTTAGTCCACGTAAGGTTGCCCTTTTATTACCAACAAAACACATCAACCAACTAAGATATTCCAAGCTTTTCATGACCTGACACCTGAGAGACCTTGGGGTAATTTTTAGCAACTTGTTGTTGGAGATTTCCTTTCAAGAGAGGTAGTGCACTTATGCACTACATGTGTTGAGAAGGTGCGAAAAAACCCATCAATAGAACTGGCGCTAGAAGGAGGGCCCTTTTGAGTTAAGCTATATCGAATTGGGTCATTCTCCCTTGAAAGATTCCAAAGAATAGTTTTAAGATCAACGCCAAATAGAGGGGAATTTCAGGAACTACAACCCCGTACAAGGGATAGAAGGACTAAAACAAGGGATGCAACCTCTTCTTCCTCCTCCATTCCATCCACTTCACCTTCATCTTCACTTCCCCCCTCCTTCCACTCACCCCATACTCATCCTTCCTCTCCCACTTCCACCTCTTCCATTCAACCATCTCAAACTACATTCCAACTGCTCGCTTTCCACAACCAGGGTGCTGCCCCTATCCCTGCCCTTCAAGTCCAAGGTGCAATCCCAACTACCACTACCCCTATGTCGCCCCAAGTTCCTATTCAAAAAAAAATACCACCTCCACCTCCCCTTATGGCCTGGATAGGGAACAAACCCTCTCCACTGATGTTCAATGCTTACCACGACATGCCCAAGAACTCAAAGGGATTTTGTACGAAGTGCAATCTTCAGGACTTGCAAAGGACAGCTGAAGAGCACATCAAAATATTTCAAACAACACTAAAGGATATGCAAATCGACCATGAGGATGTGGTATGCAAACTCTTTCCTTATTCCTTGGGGGAAGAGGCTTTCTACAGGTATATCAACCTACCCACTAGATATATCACCACTTGGGATCTCTTAAAAAATGCTTTCTTGAGGAAATACAAGATTTAGTCCATCAAAGCTATATCAACAATTCATGGTAATTCATAGAGATATTAATGAGCCAATCAGTTCCTTCAACGATTGGTTTCATTGAGCATAAATGAGGTTACAAGCTCCATATGTGCTCAATGATGGTGTTGTCCTGCCTGTTTACTATGCTGCCTTGGATAACCTTACCGCAACATTGGTGAAAAGAATGAACCCACCACCAACCCGATTGATGGATTCCTATGCCAAGGAAGTTGTGGCCAACACTAATTTAGGATAAAAAATCTCTAGTTCGCTTCCCTCCTTGGGGAAAGTTGTTCATCCTATGTAGGTTCAAGGGCTCAATCAAGGTCTCCAACACTAGATACCTCTCATGAATCTAGTTTCGTAGCTGCCCATAGTTCCTCACCAAGGGTAGCCTATGAATCCAACACCTCTTGTGCCTCATTACTTGCAGCCACAGTAGCAGCAGACTTACTCACAACAACCTCAAGTACCATTATATCTAAAAGGGCCAGAGTTCCTACCCACTAAGTAAAACCAACTAGCAGCACAACCCATCTTTCTCTAGAATCAAACACCACAACCAATCAATGTTGAGAAAGATCAGTTAGATGAGCTAATGGATATGATCAGGAAAATTTCCACATAAATAACTCATCTTAGGAACCAAAATAATCAGTTGCAAGCTTCTTAGCGCAACATTCAATCCAACCTCAACTGAGACAATAGGGATAACCATGAGGCAATTGCCTCATTAGGACATAATTATGAACGAGGGCAAGGCTCCAATTATAATTTTGAAAGGAGACCCTCCCAAAGGAAAAATAGGATGAAAAATACAAGGCCAAACAATGGAGGAATTCTGACTCCTCTTGATCAACCTGCTAATACGGAAAAAACAACTAGTGGTGTGCACCTCGCCAAGGCAGCCTTGTCTGGATGGTGCTAGATCCACAAAACAAATAGGTACTATGAGTTGGATTTCCCTAAATTCCTCACAGCTGCAGAGATCTTTCAAGTGGAGGTCCATAATTCCATTGATAATGTGAGCTGTAGAGACATAGTCCCATTGGAGTTGTACGACTCTTCCGTGCTCGTGGTCAATCAAGCTCCATTTTCATGGAGTGAAAGCAACAAACCTGGGAATGGGGATACCTCCTCAAAGAGCAAAGAAGTAAAAGAGGTAATTAAGGAGGAAGCTTTATCCTAGCTCTTTACTTCAGTAGATAATGGTCTAGTAGATGAGGAAGAATCTCATGAAGATGAGGTTCAAATGTTCCGCTAGAGAGCCTCTCCATACAACTTAAGGAATAGACAAGCGAGGGGACCTTTCACTACTTCCACCCTGCCTAATAACTTTAGCACCCCACTTGATCCCAATGCTAGCAACAACCTAGGCTATCCCTATGTGCCTACACAATACTTGAACAAAAATAGACAACCAAACCAAACTCAAAACCAGTCAGCTAGTTCTTCCATAGGTAGATCCTTTGAGGCTGAAATTGAGTAAATGGGAGAGTATGTTGCTGAGGAATTCAAGAAGGTCAAGATCAGCTTGTCTGCTTTCGAGTTACTTAAGGTTCCTGCAGTTAGACATGCATTATTTAGGGTAATTAATGGGACCCCCTCCTTCAAGGCCACACAAGAAACCCAAACCAAGAAGGTCTCTTTTGAAGAGCCCAACATGAACCTGTAATTCAAGAGATCATAGGTAAAAAGAAAGATATTTCTACAAATTAGCAAGTTGGAAGACAACCTGCTAAGGAGCATAGTCAGGTGCAAACCAAGGAAAAGACCAATGAAAGGGACAAAGTTCAAGTGGCCCAGGCTGACACACCTATGGGACTCTTCCAGGGAAGGTTTGAAATGCCCCATTTCCTTACCACTATCTAGATATTTGGGAAGAACTTGCATAATTATTTGATTGAATTAGGAGCATCAACTAATGCCATGCCCTTGGCTATATGCAAGGCTCTTGGGATTGTCCCCACACCTTCTAGAAGAAAAGTAATTTAGCTGGACAAAATTGAGGTCAACATCATTGGAGAAATCAATTGTATTCCCATGTAGATTGCTGCAGATTTGAGAGTGCAACATGTTATTGACATCTAGGTTGTGGATATTTTTGACACATACGGAATAATCTTGGGAGGAGACTTCACCCAAGCATTGAATGGGTATGCCGCAACTAATTTATCTCACATGTGGTTGCCATGGAAGGGACTACCAAACCAAATCCGCATAGATCAGGAGCCACAGATGAAGTTCATGATTACAAAATACAACAACACGAATGATGTGTTGTTTGCTAAAACCGAGCTAGGAAATTATTCCCCCATAGCGTATCAGGAAGAATTGGAGCCTAAAGAAGAAGAGATGACTGAAGAGGTCTTCTTGGTGCTATGCAACCCTTTGACCAACTTAGCCTATGCACCTCAGAGCACAAAAATGCTGGTAGAATCAGATGATGATGAATGCTGTGATGATGAGAATTTGGGATTGCTAGATGGATTTCAATACTTCATGAAGAGGTGCATACAAGATCAGCTCAGTCTAGGAGCAAGGATGGATTTCTAGGAGCTCTTGCTGCCTAGTTGGTGTAGACTGCATAATGTTGCCCACTTGGAATTCAAATGTTGTTTGTGTTAGACGATAGTATAACACGTTAAAGGACAAGTTACCTCTCAAAAGGATATGCTAACAGGGAAACCAGCCACCAACCACGCTGAGCCAATATCCACTCTGGAAATTACGGATCCAAACACTCAGCGAAGGGGAAATGGATGTATGATCAACCCCGAGGTCAAAGAACCTTTTAGGTTCTAGACATTGCACTTCAATGGATCTAAGTACAAGTAGGGATCCGAAGCCGGATTCAAACTCATCAGCCCTATAGGTAAGACCTACTTTCTGCTCATAGACTCCAATTCTATTGCACAAATAATGTAGCAGAGTATGAATCATTAGTTCATGGGTTGTTAATGGTTTTAAGGAAGAAAGTTAAAATGTTGCAAGTCTTTGGTGACTCAGAATTGGTAGTAAAACAATTCAAAAAATTATATTCATGCCATGATCGAAGACTAGCAAATTATAGACATAAAGTTTGGGATCTTTTAGAAAGCCTAGATGAATTCAACATACAACTGATCCCTCATTCTCAAAACCATACTACTGATGCCTTAGCTCAAGTAGCCAACATGTTGCAACCCCTCTCCTTTTTTGGCCTTAGAAGGTTCACCATTGAGCTTACTTCCACCCCATCCATGCCATACAATGTCACTCATTTTTAGGTGTTCAATGATGACAAACACATCTTGGAGTTTATCACCAGTTTTGATGTATTTGCTACCCAGATAATTGATGAAACTAAGCCCAAGGAAGCTAAACTAGACATAGAAGGGGTCATCGATCTCAAAACAAACACTATCCCAAGAGGTATGGTTCAGCTTGAATGTATATTTGATCTAGATCAGATATGAGACCAAGATCAACAAGCAAAGAAGGATTCCATCAACAATTAGTGTGACACTCACAACCTTGGGACAACTGAGGAGGTTAAAAATGTATTCATTGGTAAATTCCACATGTTAGAAGAAAGAAAATAAAATTTTGATGCTTTACAAAAGTATCATGATGTAGTGGTGTGGAGCTATGAAGTTTTAAAGACATATGATACCTCCATCATTACACAGACTATACCTTTGAAACCAGATGTCCAACCATTCTGACAACGACAACGTCTAATCAATTCCTTACTGGAGCTGATCATCTACAAGGAAGTGCAAAAGTTGCTATCAACTAGGATCATATTCCTAGTCAGGCACTCCACATGGGTGGCAAATTTGGTCTCGGTTACAAAAAAGAATGGAGAAATTAGACTGTGTGTGGACTTCTGCAACCCAAACAGAGCTTCAAAAAAGGACAACTATCCCATGCCCTCATTGGATGAGGTATTGCATATCGTTAATGGATCACAGACGATGTCCTTCCTCAATGGGTATTCCAACTATAATCAAGTCATGGTGCAATATGCAGATAGACACAAGACAACGTTCACCACTAAGTGGGGGACCTTTTCATACAGGAGGATGCCGCTCAAACTCATCAATTTTGGTGCCACTTTCCAGCATGCGATGGATATAGAATTTAAGGATCTAATTGGAAAATGCATAATCATCTACATGGATGATTTTATCATGTTCTCAAAGAAGCGAGGGGTTCATGTTTCTAATCTATGCAAAGTTCTTTAGAAATGCAAAGAATTTAGGATTTCCCTTAATCCGAAGAAATGCATCTTCGGAGTTATGGAAGGTAAGCTGCTCAAACATGTTATTTCAAAGTGAGGGATCTCCATAGATCCTGAGTGCATTCAATACCTTTTGAAGATTCAACTACTTGGTAGCAAGAAAGAGCTGAAATATTTCTTCAAAAAGATAAATTTCGTTAGAAAATTTATTACAGGCTTTGTTGAAATCGTTGAACCACTCAATGCCATGTTGAAGCAGGATGCCAAAGTTGAGTGGACTCTAGAAGCAAAGAAAGAATTTGAAGAAATCAAGAAATCTATTGCTGAAGCACCTGTGCTAGTTAGTCTAGATTACTTGAAGCCATTCTATATTTACTCACTTGCTTCATACCATTTGTGTGCTAGCATTCTGACTCAAAAGGTTGATGAAGGGAGTGTGCACCCGATTGCTTTCATGAGTGCTCCCTTAAAGGATGTTGAACTAAGGTATCACAATGTAGAAAAGTAGGCATATGCTCTCGTTAGAGGAGTTAAAAAAGTCAGACACTACATCTTGCGGAACAAGGTATTTTCTATTGTGATTGACCCAACAGTGAAAACGTTGTTGATGCAAAACGAGCTAGGAGAAAGAAGAGAAAGGTGGGTCATCCTACTGCAGGAATATGACATGGAGATTTAGCTAATGAAATTAGTAAGAGGACAAGCCCTCACCCAAACAATAGCTGAGGCAATAGCTAAAGCAGGTCCAAAACTTACGGTTCAACAGTACCAACTCGAAGACGTCTCTCTTGGAAAGTGGTATGACGATATTGTCTACTACTTGCTAAATCAAAAATGCCCATCCCATCTACAAGGAGTCCAAAAGTGTGCTCTTAGACTCAAAAATGATAGCTATATGCTACGAGGATCTATACTTTACAAGAAGAATCACGAAGGTGTCTATATGAGGTGCCTTGGCAAAGAAGAAGTGGTACGGGTTCTAAAGGAAATTCATGATAAATTCAGCACCGATCATGGATCTAGTCCCTCAACTGCACATTAGATCCTATGAGCAGGTTACTATTTTCCAACCATGTTCAAGGATGCACATAATCATGTTCATACATTCCACGTTTGCTAGACCGCTACGACAAGAGAAAGGAATGTTGTTGTCCCATTGCAACTAGTCTTGGAGGTAAGATCATTCGCACAATGGGATCTCAGATTCATTGGTCCGGTAATCCCACTATCATCTACGGGTCACAAGTACATTCTAGCCAACCCTGATTATTGTACTAGATGGACATAAGCTATTGCATGTAAACAATGCACCATAGAGGTAGTTGTTAATTTCCTTGAAAGTTTTATTCTAAATCACTTCGGTTTCCCATATGCCTTAGTTTGTGATAACGACTCTTCCTTTTCTTTGCTTAAATTTGCTTGTTGGGCCTTTGACTATGGGGTTTTCCTTAAGTTTTCATCCAACTACTATCCCCAGGGCAATGGCTTGGTGAAATCTACAAACAAGAACCTCATCACCATAATAAAAAAACTATTTGATAGAAATCCTAAGGATTGGCACACCCAGTTTCGTTTTTCCCTTTGGGAAGATCGCACATGCCACAAGGCCTCCTTGGGTGATTCCCCATTTCACCTTGTTTATTGCTTAGAGCCTGTATTGCCTGTTCACCTCAAGATCCCAACCCTCCAATTCATCAACACCTTTTACAAAGAAGGGGATCAACGAGAAGCCCGCTTAGTTGAGTTACTTCACTTAGAAGAAATACACGACCATGCCATCAAATTTTTTTCCAAACATAAAGGCATGGTCAAGAGATGGTTCGATCGACAAGCCAAAGTAAAGGCTTTTAGAAACGCTGATCTGGTCCTATGCTGAGACAAGGCCCATGAAAAGAAAGGGGGGCATGAAAAATTTGACAAGCTCTGGCTTGGCCCCTTTCAAATTTCTGAAATCCCGAGAGATAATGCTTTCTGCCTCAAGACATTAACTGGTGAAGATGTCCTATTTCAACGGAAAACACCTCAAGAATTATTTCCAAGCTTGAGCTCTCTCGAGCTATTCTTGTAAATACTTATACATAGGTTAGTTTAAGTTGCTTTTGGTTCACTTTGCTTCACTACTTTGTGTTGCTTTTGTTTTGCTTGTTTCTCAATAGTTTTGCTCTGCCAAGAGGACATTCCCTATTTCTATTGCGGAGACCATGCTAAAATTGACGAACAATTCACCTTGCTTCCTGCTCCTAGTGTTCTTTGGATAACTATTGACTCTTAACCATTGGTCTATGACTGCTACTATGGGGCGGTCTCCTTATTTGAACATTGACTTGACCTAGAATGTGACCCTTAGTTGAATCTTATCACATTTTGTCTCGGATCTTGCACAAGATAAACATTAACTACTTTTAAAGAGCTGTGCAGTGGTTGTTATGATGACCTAATGATGAAAAATCATAAGTCTGCTTCAGTGACCACTGCGGTCCCAAACCCACTGTAAGCTTCAATGCTTACACGATTGAGTGAAATAAATAGTATCAAAAGGATATCAAAAGGAAAGAAGAAGAAATGTTCAAATCATGTAATCGTATGGGTGTGTGGACAACTCTACCAGGGCTATGGATGCCTGACCAATAGTAGAGAAATGTTTGTGGGTTCACAGCGACAACTCTGTCAGGGCTATGGACACTTGACTGGAAGTGAAGCAATGTCCATGTTACTTTTGGAGTTAGATGATTCATAGCTTTCTCGATTTAATTAACTACCATTTGTTATAGTTTCCCAATAAATGGAATGAATTCACTACTTACACACACTTCTGAGATGCTTTCATGATTTGATTCAACCAAGGATCTCATTCTCCTTTGAGTCCCCTAGTTCACTTTTGGAAACCAAAGACTCTGGGTTTTGAATGAGCATTTATCCTTAGAATGCTCAGGAGCATTCCCCAACATAATCACTATTTGTTATGCCCATAGCACACATGCCCCATTCAAAACAGGGACCCTCTCTCATTTCACTTCATCGGGTCACTTTTTCTACCACCTCATTTTGTGTGCCCCCCTTTGTTTTGAGTCTTAAGTGGTCAATGGGTCTTAGAAGAGTCATCTTGAGTTGACCATGTTTTGCTACCCTCAAATTTTCAAATCCTTTGGCCCTTGCAGAAGTCCCTTAATAGTTTTCCCGTAAACTCTAAAACAATTGTCCTTGGGGTAGTGCAGGTCCGCCTTTGTGGATCACCCAATGTAGAGGTCCGCTATGGTTTTGTCATCCTTGTGGAGGCCAGGCTGGTTCGTCCACCCGCCCTATGAGACCCACAACCTTCACTACCATCCCTCTGCCCAACATTTAAAATGACCAAGTCTAGGGAGTCGTTCACTGTGTGGACCCTCTCGTTCCTGCCGCCTTTCTCAAAGCGCGTGCTCACCAATTGTAGCTGCCATCGTACCTGCATTAATGGAATGCATTAAATGATGAAAATACTATAAATAACCTATTTCAAGTTGTCATTTTCACCTGTTAGAAGTCCAAAAACCAGTAGAGCCTCCTGCCAACACCATCGTTGCTCCCATCGAGCTCCTTCCCTAATTCAGGGTCTCCATTTGCAATCTCTTCATTGATTTCATCACAGTTTTCAGGTTGGTCCCTCATCACCATTCACATTTTGAGTTTTATTTTATTACCTTAAAATTTGCTAAAATATCAAGAAGGAAAAGTTGTAATGTAGCTAGAGCAAACATCGGCGATCAAAACCCATGTCTTCGAATTTTGAGAAAACCTTTGAAACCTTCGTGGGGGGCTTGCGATACTTCGACTTCTTGTGGCCGTTTTTGAATTAGGGCTTTCATGCCCTCTAGGCTCACAACATACCTACTGCTGCCATTTTTTTCTTCAAACTATCAAAACTTCAACAATGATGGATACCTCCATTGGACCTACCCTCACAAGAATCCCCCCTTAATTTGTTGTCCTAGACTTTGCTTGTATTTCATGAACCCAAAAGGTGGGATCCTTTGACCCTCTTGGTTCTGATAGCGCAGGCTTCCACCTTTGGGTTGTTGTTAGTGTGTCGTTGTTCCAAGGGGTTGTCTAGAGCCTTCCTTCCACTCGGCAAGTCCCACCCTAGCCATCACCAATCATGCTCGACTGTGCCAAAATGCCTAAGTCCTGACTTGTTGTGGAGTTCTCCTTGTAGATTTCCATCTACGGATTTCCACCATGGCATCGCCATTCTAGACGACCTTCGCAACTCTTCTATCCACCCAACAGACCCCGCTTCCATGAATTTTGTCCAAGCTCAAAACAAAGACAACCTATTTGACGTGGGCCATCCTTTGCAGGTTTCCATTGACTTTTTGCTGCTATTCAAATGACTACTTAAAACGGCGAAACCTAAACATCCTTCCAACTAGTGGGTCCTGACTCCGTCATTGTCGTCTAATCTCCTTGGCGCCAAAATTGACAAAGTGTTGGACTTCAAGCAGGTCCCCTATTGCGAGCCCCTCTCCAAGGGTCTCTGCTTTGACTTTTCCATTCCAAATGGCCTGTTCATGATGTCTCTCCGCCCCACAGAACCCACACTTTTCATCTCTAATTGAGCTCAAAGAAATGAAAAATGCCAAAGTAAAGGACTTTGCGAGTTACTCCATGTGGGCAGCCGCTAGCGGGTGGCCATCTTATCATTGCCATGCCAAAATGCCTGAAGAATCCCATCGGCCCGCTACGTGGGGCCCGAACCTGCTATTTCCTTCTTAATGACCACCAACGAACAAGCGTTGGATGCCTAATTTTTCTACGGACCCAATGATGTGGGCCTCCTATAACGGACCTGCATCCTGCCTCTGCCATTCCAAATGAAAAACCTCCCGTGCCTTTCCACACTAATTTGGCCCGCACTAGTCCAGCTATGTGAAGTTTAAAAAATGCTTGCCATCCCTCGAGGCTGCTGATCCCGCCTTGTGTGATGCCACTTGCAAGTCACCACTTTCCAAGGTCATTTCAGACGACATAGTCTCAAATGGAAAAACCTACTCCTGCTCCCATGGTCCTGGGACTGGCATGCCAAAAAATGAGCTTAACGCTCCCAAAGCTTCAAAGTGATTTTGACCCATGTGCTGAAATAGCCTGACCTCCTTGGTGGACCCCACCTTGTGACCAAATCTAGACGTGGGTGGAACTATGCAAGTCATTGTGCCCTAATTTCCATCCCTTTTTCCCCTACCTCCAAAATGGCTACCAACCCAAGAAAGTCCGCACCCATGGGCCCACATGGCCATAACTTCCCCAAATGAATGGTTAACGATGATCCGAAAGAAACAATAAAACCTCTAAATGATGAATTATCTAATTTCACATCATTTTTTCTAGATTTTGACTAACATTCCTCATGTTTTTATGCTTGAATGAGCTTACTGCTCCTTTTCCTGTAGGATATATGGAACTAGCTTTAGGACCTTTGAAGGCAGCTATAGAAAAGGAAAAGGGAAAGAAAGTTGCTAAGGCACCCCAAGGTAAAGACCAAATGAAATACAAGTTCCAAGGGCAGCCACTCAAGTCAAAAGTTACCACGGATTGGAAGGAGATCTCCGATACCAACCTAGGGCATATAGATATCAATGAGTTCAAGCAAAGTGTTATTGTCAACCTCACCATAGAAAATGATAAAAGAATCAAAAGAAGTGGATTGGCCAAGGCTATTGGATTCCCGCTCACCCTCGTAGATCCTGAGCTTGTAATGGCCTGCAGGGAGGCATATCAGGAAGACACAAAACAATGGACAAAGATGAGAATATATTGGCTGATTTGTCTGCCAAGTCAATAGGGAAAATATCCATATCCCTACCTTTGATGAAATGGAGGAATTGTCCAAATAATATGCTAAGAAGATGTGGGATGTCGACCCCCTCAAGTGCAAGAAATTTATCAATCAATATTGGCTAAAGGAGAAGAGGGGCAGTGCAAACAAGGTGCCCCAAGAACTCTTTAGAAGTGACTTCTATGAGGATTACTATGAATTGCTAACCTTATTGAGTAGAGTTAGGGGCCTCCCAATTGCAACTTTCTTTCAGGAATGGATGCTATATTTCATAGAGGAAATAATCTAAGGGGAAACCAAATTCTACTGGGCAGGAATGATCAACCAATGCTTACACGAGCAATTTGTGGTGATGAAGAAGACTTCACAATTTGATATGACATCGTACCTAGTCTATTTGCTCGTTGATTGTACCCAATACAAGGAACTATTTGTAGCATTGAGCCAAACTATAGGGAGGGAATTGAAGGTATATGGCAGGTATCCTCAACTTCAATTCTAGAACTTCAAAAAGGACTACTACCAGGTCAATGATGTCTTCATAGGGCATATAATTAGATTACTTTGAGGTGATTTTGAAAGAAGAGTCAACCACGGTGCAAATGCCTACATCCATTGGTTCGGTTTCCTATTTATTCAATTTCCCAAGTTTACCTATATTTGAGCCAATGGTTTCTCAGAGAAACCATACAAGTTGCCTCAATACCCAAATGATCGGTTGATATTGCTTGAGCTCTCTTGACAACTGTAGCATGCACATACCCTTCTGAGTGATAAGCATAGAGTGGGGATCCCTTATCCCCTCACATTCGATCAAGAAATGTATGCACTCCCTGCATCCTAGTGTGTGGAGTATTTTGATAAGGAGTTAGCTGAATATAACTTGGAGCTCTACATTGCCCGGCGATGAATGGACCCATATGGTAAGTTAAAGAAGGTAGCCGAGATTGAGTATGCCCATTTTCATAATGTGGAAGACTTTTGGGCCAATCTCAGAGATGACAAGGAGGTGCGTATGAGGAATAACATGCACATGATGGCATACCTCGTCAGAACAATGAACCTATTTCCAGTGTTAGATCAGATTGTTGAAGATTAAAATATGGTAGTAGATTCGAGGTATTGTGCCGTTGCTAATCTGTCATTTCCATTAATTGACTGGGAAGAGGAGGAGGTCAGTGACCTCGATATTCTGATGAAACCCATTGAACCAAGAACAAAACACTAGATTGATAGGCATATTTCCCAATTGTAGTTGTAGGGAGTTACCCTAACATATGGTGAGCTCAAGGATACACTCGAGAGCGAGATTGATAGTGCCTCTGCCACTGCTGCCCCAACCAGAGAGACTTCAGTGTCTCCTCCCACTACATGATCCAAGAAAAGAAAATAGATGATTGAGTGCCAACCCAAACAAAAGGTATACTCAAGGAAATCATTGAAAGGTGAGCCTTCCAAGAAACCAAAAAACTCAGGCAGTTTCACAAAAATTCCCACCATCCAAGAAGACTTGCTTCATTAGGAAGAGGAACCAGAGGTTGAGCAGCCAAAGTCCCCACCTGCTGCCTCCACTCTCGCAGTCACCGCTACTATTGTTGCCACTACTTTTGCTCCTCTTCCTACTTCTTAGGCTATGGTCGTCTCTTCTCTGCCTGTGGTGGACATCTTAGTTCACCTTGCCTCTACCTCCCCTATAACATAAGTCATGGTAATAAATTCCTTTTCCGCCACCACTTCTCCGCTCTCTTCCTCCTCTATGTCTCCATCATCAGGCCTCCCATTGGTTGCTTCAACAATTACAATGCCTACTCTCTCACTCTCAGAAGCCCTTATTTGACATATGAAAGATATACCAACGGAGCTATTTGGAGTGCTAATAAACCCAATAGTACAATTTTCCTTGGCGCAGGGTGTTTCCAACCTTCTTGTCCCTCCTCCAACTGAACTGCCCATGATGGAGGAAACAATGCATATCTCTAAGGATTTAGAGAGGCAAGAGAGGGAAGCAACCAAAGAGATGGAGGAAGAAGTGGATGACTACCATGAGCACCTTGAATATCAACATCTAGTAATTGATAAAGTGGTGCACGAGGAGGAAGAAGAGGAAACAAAGTCATCTAAGGAAGACATTGAGGAGCCAAGCATGAAGTATATTATGCAAAATTTTGACTTGTAGCTTGAGGAAGAGTTGGCCCAACAACTCAAGGACATTGGAGAAGAAGCTAAAGGGAAACCCTCTAATGGAGAGAAGGATACATATGAAAATAGAGGACACTGAACCTCCAACCAGGGAAGAAGATAAGAGCCCCGAGCACGACGAAGAAATGCCTCCTTCGGGAGAACAAGAAGAAAAGGAAAGAAAAGAGAAAGAAGAAGGTAAGCCCAAAGAAAAGGCTGAAACAAGGAAAAAACCAAAAATTGAGCATCATGAAGAGCATGGGCATAAGCAAGAAGAAGAAAAGAAAACCTCTAAGGGGGAGAACAATCCCAAGGAGCATACAACCATCGAATCCACAAGAAAAAAATAGTATTCATCCAAGATTCTAATGAAGAAGAGGAAGAAAAGACAGAGCAAGGGACTCTAGGTGGCAAAGTAATGGAAATTCAATGCACCTACTAGGAAGAAGGTGATCTTGAATCATCAAAAGGGGAATCCCAAGTGCTCGAATGGCTTGAAAAGTAGTTAGAAAAGAAAATCTTGACCCCAATGGATTTTAAGGCAAGACTTGAAACCATATTGGCTCAAGCACAGATAAGTAAGAAGAAGGAAACGAAGCCAAAGGTCAAATCCCACCTGACAATGGACACTTCAGGATCTAGGACTGTGTAGGTAGCTACTCCGGTGATGGGAGAAGAGGGAGTTAGCTACAATATTTCTATCATTGATTTGGGGACAAAAACAAGAGAATGAAAAATCGACCATCTCCAAGGATTTGTTGCAACTATTGTGCATCAAATGCATAAGGAAAAGACCTCTAAGGAGGAATTAAAAGCACAGGTGGAAGATCTAATAGCTTACATTCAACAATGGTCGTCAGCTGAGGAGCTTTCCACTACGTCATTAGTGCCACCACAACTACTGTCCAAGGACCACATTGATAAAAAAGAGAGAAGAAAAAATTGGTCAAAGGCCATGGAGGATTGATTCTAGCAGGTCATCTACAAAGGAAATATGGGCATAGGCCACATTGTCAAGATGGAAAATAAGTTCCTAGAGGTGTAAAAGTTATTCAAGGGAATAAAGAAATTCTACACTGACTTCCCAAAGTTATACAGGATTACATATCCCAAACTTGAGGTTATCCTCAAGATACCTGAGAAATCCTAGAAGGAGCTTGCTTTGGTAAAAGATGACCATTGGTTCGTGGAGACATGGAAGCTGGGCTTAGACCATAGGAAAGAAATATTGGAATGAGTGCTCTATGAAGTGGAGCTTGATATTTATTGGGTCAAAGAAATCAGGATGGCCTATGGAGAATATCTAAGACTACTGAAAGAATTTGATATGCCTGTTGTTGAGCTAGACTCGAAGAAGGTAAAGCCATATTTTTATAAGATGGAGAATGGGACCACAAATGCACATACACCATATTTTATGGGTTTTACTACATGAGCCTTCGCTCAATCCGAGCAGGTGATAAAAAATATGCAAAAATGTGACAAGGATTGGGATGAGATTACAGGAAAATTGAAGAAATTGAACTTCCAAGTGCTTCAATTGGATATCGTGGAATGGAACAAGCTCCAGGCATTGATCGACAGGTTCGTGGAATACGCTACTACAAGGAAGCAAGAGGGAAATCTGATTATTGATGACAAATTCCTCACAAAGTAGCTGCAACAAAGCAATCAACTAAAAAACAAAAGAGCTACATTGCTACCCACAAAAGGACAAAATAGGCTAAAAGACAATGTAATTTTAAATTGTAAAATATTTGGAGGTAGGTGAAACCCTAATTTGTAGTGAATCTTGGCCACACAATGAGATTAAATCTTGGCCATTCATTTTGTTTTTTGGATACTATAAATAGGGAGTCTCCTCTCATTTTCAAGGGGGAGTTGAGTTGTTGTAAGGACATGCTATTGGAATGTTAATAGAAATTCATTGATTTGGTGGATTCTTGACTTCCAACTTCATGTTGCATGATTCTTCTTCTCCTAGTTAGTGAATTTGAGTAGATTAAATTTGTTGTTCTATTTGTTAGGATGCTTTAGTAGATTAGTTGATGATGTTCATTGGTTTTGAAGAATTCTGATTTGTTGATTCCCTTCCTTGTTCATGCTTTTTGTTGTTTATTGATGATAAATTGCAGTGTAAAGCTAGTTTGAACACTGTTTGAATGTTGTACTTAAATTCTATCTTTTTTTCATGCTTTTTGGTGGATGAATGATTGAAATCTGCAAACCTTAGAAGATTGCACTAGTTTCATGATACTGTAAGCTAGTTTGGTTAAGTGGAACTTTGTTTTGGGAAGGCTGTCCACTGTAGGGTCCTCCATTATCACTATTTATTGGTAGTTTCAAGTCTAGGAACTTACTCCCTTCCCTACCCTTTTGAATTTTCTTTTAAATAGGTGCTTTAGATAAAGTTCATTGCACATTGTAAAGCCAAATCTAAAGATTAAAGTGGAGTTTGAGACTGCTATCTTGAAATTATAGCAATAGAGCAACATTTCAAAAATCTTATGAACTCCATCCAAGGATCCCATTCCCTTCCAATTTAATCCATGTAAGGCTGCCATGTGATTACCAACAAAACACATCAACCAACTAAGATATTCCAAGCTTGTCATGAACTAACACTTGAGAGACCTTGGGGTAATTTTCAGTAACTTGTTGTTGGAGATTTCCTTTCAAGAGAGATAGTGCACTTATGCACTACATGTGTTGAGAAGGTGTGAAAACACCCATCAAAAGGTATGTCATTTGATGTTGAGGTTGTAAATTTTGAGTGGATTTCCAAATGTCACAATGAAATATAATAAGTTCATTTCTTTAAAAATTTTGATTTTAGTTTGGGGAATACCAAAGGACATATGCATTTTGGAAAGGGAATTTTGGAGTGATTAAATGCACCTGAAGAGGCAATGCCTCACCTTTCCTCTTCCATAGAGTCTATTTTAACATAGTATGAGAAACGAGAGGGGTGGTAAGAGTTGTTAGGGTTTATACAAAGTCATTTTTCATTTGTTGATTAACAAAAAATTAACTATCAACCCCTTGACATGCAAAAAATGGAAAAAAAGAAAAGAAAAGAATTTAGGGGATGCGCCCTCGAACCCCCACTCAGGGCCTGATCCAACCTTGAACCTTGACAAGGATACGTTAAGAATGTATAGTATTTACATGATTTGTCACGATATACCACCAATCTCCCACTTAGAGATTGATCGGGATCCACATCAAACAATCTTCCACTTGTAGACTGATCCTAGACGACATTGTTGCACTTACAGCTCCCACTGGATTATAGGTCTGGTTGGTTTCTTAGGTTCACCATTATCAATCATGAAGGGCAATGAAAACTGATATGAGGAAAGAATTTTCTCCCATGTAACTGCCTTTGTGAACATATCTATAGGATTCTCACTTGTGTGAATTTTCTCCAGCTTCAACTATCCATCCTCCAAAACTGATCGGATGAAGTGGTATATCTGAGTTGTATGTGCTTAGTTTTTGAATGTAGAGCTGAATTATTAGCAAGATGAATGACACTCTGGCTATCAATATACAAAGTACCATATTCTTATCATTGTCTCAATTCCTCCAAAAAATGTTGTAACCAAATCATCTCCTTGCTAGCTTTTGTAGAAGCAACATACTCAGGTTTAGTGGTTAAAAATGCAACAACCTTTTGTAGCCTTGAAATCCAACTGACTGCAGTACCTCCTATAATAAAAACATATCCTGTAGTACTCTTCCTGGTATCAACATCACCTGCTAGATCAGAGTCAATATATCCTTTTAGAGTAGAATTTCTTCCTCCAAAACATAGTTTCTTTGAAGTAGCACCTCTTAAATATCAGAGAATCCATTTTACCGCATTCCAATGTTTGATTCTCAGATTTTGTAGCAAGGAATCCATTTCCTCTCTCATGCCTATCTCCCACTATTTTTTGGTATCTACCTACATTACTTCTTCATAACCTTCAGGTTCACTAGAATCAATTAATAATATAGAATATAATGGTGGAGAAAATCTTTCTGGAGGTCTAGTTATCCTTGTAAAATATCTAACACTTGCAGGAGTCTGTGGGATAACTTGTTGTTGTTGAGTATCGGGTATCACTAGAATTTCATTTTCTGGAATCTCATCTAGCACCACATATTCCTTTTTGGCTTGTTCATGCTTCTTTTCTTGCAATTAGTCCTTATACATGACCTTCTCATTGAATATAACATCTTTTCTCCTCGTGATTTAATGATTTTCATAATCCCATAACCGATAACCAAATTCATCTAATCCACATCCAATGAAGGTACAATTTTTAGACTTAGCCTCAAGCTTGGTTCTATTTTCAATATCAACATGGACAAAAGCTTCACAACCAAAGTTTTTTAGAAATGAATAGTTTACCCTTTTACCCATCCAAGCCTCCTCTAGAATGCCACCATCCAAAGGATTTGAAGGTCCCCTATATTATTAAATAAATAGTGGTATGTACAACATCTACCCAAAAGTGTAAGGGTGTTCCAACATGCAATATCATGCTCCTTGCATGCTCCATAATGGTCCTATTCATCCTCTCAGACACACCATTTTCTTGTGGGGTTCTAGGAATCATTTTTTTCCTACAGATTCCATTGTATGAATAGTAATTTACAAATTCTTTGCTGCAATACTCGCCTCCATTATCAGATCTAAGACACTTCAAATTTTTTCTTTTCTCATTTTCAACCAAAGCTTTCCCTTTTAAAAGTTTCAAATAATTTTTATTTTTATTTTAGGAAATACACCCATGTTTTCCTAGTTGCATCATCAATAAAAATAACATAATAGTAAGATTCACCAAGAGAAGATACTTGAGCTAGTCCCCATATATCTAAATGCACAAGCTCTAATTTCTCACTCTTCTTTTGTTTCCCAACTTTGAGAAATTAGAATCTTTTCTATTTTCCATAAACACAATTTTCATAGAACTCCAAGTCAATTTGCTTCAGACCTAGTAGCAATTTTATGGAGTGAAGGATCTTCATCCCTTTGTCACTCATGTGCCCAAGTCTATGGTGCTAGATTTATTAAATAAATAGTGGTATGTACAACATCTTCAAAAAAGTGTAAGGGTAGTCCAATATGAAATCTCATGCTCCTTGCATGCTCCATAATGGTCCTATTCATCCTCTCAAACACACCATTTTCTTATGGGGTTCTAGGAGCCATTTTCTGCCTACAGATTCCATTTTATGAACAGTAATTTACAAATTCTCTGTTGCAATACTTGCCTCCATTATTAGATTTGAGACACTTCCAATTTTTTCTTTTCTCATTCTCAACCAAAGCTTTCCACCTTTTAAAAGTTTCAAATACTTCTAATTTTTAGTTTAGGAAATACACCCATGTTTTCCTAGTTGCATCATCAATAAAAATAACATAATAGTAAGAGCCACCAAGAGAAGATACTTGAGCTGGTCCCCATATATTTGAATGCAAAAGATCTAATTTCTCTCTCTTCTTCTCTTTCCCAAATTTGAGAAATCAGAATCTTTTCTATTTTCCATAAATAGAATTTTCACATAACTCCAAGTCAATCTACGTCAGACCTGGTAGCAACTTTATGGAGTGAAGGATCTTCATCCCTTTCTCACTCATGTTCCCAAGTCTATGGTGCTACAATTTATTTATTTTCCTTGTAGCAAGTGCTATAACTGTCTTAGTAGCAACTATTTTTATAGCAACTAAGGTAGAATAAGTATTACCAGTACACAAATACAATGTGCCTACCTTTTCACTTTTAGCTAGTACTAATGCACCTTTAGACCTTCCATAATTTTTTTGAAAAGGTAACTATGCAACCTTCACTACCCAGTTGTCCTATAGAAATTAAATTCCTTCTCAAATTTAGAAAATGCCTTACCTCTGTAGCAACCATTCATTTCCATTCTGCAACTTTATTTTTATCTTTCCTTTTCCAACAATCTAATAGGGTTCATCATCACCCAAATATACCTGCAAAATCACCTTGAACATAATCTACAAAATATTTCCTATGGGGTGTGGCATGAAATGAAGCCCCTGAACCTATTACCTCAGAATTATTAGCATTATCTAAACATAGAATTAAAACATTCTACAATTTATTACTTGCAACATTAGCTTCCTTACTATCATCATGTTGTCTGTCTCCTTGTTTTCCCTTTTGAGACCAACAATCCTTCTTCAAGTGTCCTAGATTTCCACAATGCCAAAAATCCATTCTTCCTCTAGATTTAGGTTTTCCTTTCTTCAACTTCCCTTGTGGAATCTCATGATTTGTTGGGATTTTTCCTCTCTCCTTTTTCTTCCCTTGTTCTCTATAGGGTAAACCCACAATAGTGGGTTACAATTTTGAACGAAGAAAAATTAAAATTCTCATAAAAAAATTTAAAATGGTTTACCCCTTCTAATGAAGGGGGTTCGAATGAACCACCCCCTTCTAATGAACCCCCTTTTTTCACCTTCCCCTCCACCATTTCAAAATTTATGCATTTTTTTGACTATCGAAGCTTCGGAAGGAGGTGCAAATGGAGTCAAATTGATAAACCAAGTTGGATGATTGTAGTGATCGAAATGTGCTTTCCAACAACTATAAATTTAATATATTTTGTTTTTATTTTATATTTTATTTTTTAGTTTTATTGTACATAGGTTTTTCACCGAACCTCAAGTTCGATGAAAAATCATTGTGGAAAAATAGTAAATTTGAGGAAAAAAAATTGAAAAATATATATCCTCTAGGTATTGATGTCCTCGTTCTAACAAAAAAAAAAATTGAATTTCAATACATACCAAAAAAGTTATGCGTGCCGAAGTGCACCTATGTCTAAATTGTAAATGTTTTGACTTCAAAACTTAATTAAAAAAAAATATTCAACAAAACGTTATGAAACAAAATGAAACCAATAGATACCAGTGTTAGCAACCTAAATTAAAAAGAATCAAAATTTTATCCTTTGTAGAAAAAAAGTTATGCGTGTCGAAGTACACATCACTTTTAAAAAATGTTGTTTACTATTAAAAACTAGTTATCAAAGGAGACGCAAAAAAAAAACAATTTAATTCCAATTTTTAAAAAATATATATTTAAAATCTACACAAAATCTCACAAATCACTAGTTTACATCATTTTCAAATTCCTAATATTTTACCTACTATAAGTGTCGAAAGTGAAGTTTTCTCTGAAAATGTTGATTTCAATGTCAAGTTTGGCCAAAAAGTGTAACCCATTATTGTGGGATGACCCTATAGTTGTATTACCCAATTTTGAAATCTCACACTCTTTTTTGTCCCATTTCCTCGCTAAGGATAACACCAACAACATCATCAAATTTCAATGTATTTGAACCAGAGATAGAGTTACTTATAACCATTACCAAACTATTCCACTTTTTGGAAAATAACATAAAACCAAGAGAGCCCTCACCTCTTCATCAAAATTCACTTTTACAGAAGTTAACTGACTAGTAATCATATTAAACTCATTTAAATGATCTATCACAAATCCACCTTCAATCATTTTCAGATTAAACAAACGCTTCATGAGAAATACCTTATTTGAGGTGAGGTTTTTTCATACAATTTAGCCAAATATTTCATTAGATCCTTTGTTGTCTTTGCTTTTATTATATTGAATGACACATATGGTGTCAGGCACAACTGAATGGTTCCCAATGCCTTTCTATCTAGAATCTCCCATTCTTCATTAGACATCACAACATCTTTCTTTACTTTTCCTTGCAATGGCTACCATAGATCCTTTTGATACATATAATCTTCCATTTGCATCTTCCATAATTGATAATTCTAACCATTAAACTTTTCAACCTTGAATTTGCCTTCTTCCATTGCTCCTACTCAAATCTAGAGGTTTCCTGCCAATCAACCAAAATACGTGTGGCTCTAATACCATTTGTTAGGTTTTTTACAAAGTCATTTTTCTTTTTTCAATTAAAAAAATTCAACTATCGACCCCTTGATGTGCAAAAAGGGAAAAAAAAGAAAAAAATTTGGGGGTTGCACTTCGAAACCCCAACAAGGATATGTTCAGAGTATAGTATTTGCATGATTAGTCACCACATACCAACAAGAGGGGAATTGGAAGAGGTGACAAGGAGTCTATGGAGGAAAAAGGAGAATATAAATTCCCCCCTCACTTGCACCATGAAACAATTTAGAGGTTGAATCGATACACATGCTTTGTGTCCTTTTACACATGTCAAAATCAAAGTTGATTGAGTATAGATAAATCACTTAGGGGAATCAATTGGGGACCGAGCGACTAAGCCAAAGACAATTCAAAATGTAAGGAATGTGTGAGGTTGATTCAAGTGACAATGGTGGAGAGAAGGACTACATATACAAAAAATCTACAAGTGGTACTAAGGAAATCAATGTGAAACGTAATAGTTTGGAAGTTGTTCATAAGGTTGAAAGGAATGAGAAGTTTTGAAGTTTGAAATAATGTGATAGGGGTAGCGTATGTAGGATGGAGTGAATGCAAGCCATAACCACATTATTAAAGGCTTAAGACAATGATAAATTTAGCCTCACACAAAGTGAATAAGGGGTGAGAATGAGTGTGACGCTAGTATAGATGTATTGTTACATCATAGATACGAATATTGAAGCTAATCGATATAGGAATATGGAATACGCCATGTTATGGAGGAAGGTGGAATTTGTTGAGTAGTGGAAGGAAAGTAATAGGGAGGGGTTCATGAGAAGAGAAGAAATAGTTTGAGGAAAAGTGTGGGCGAAATGTGGATAGGGATTGTAATTGTTAGGGAAGTCAAACCTGTTGGAGGAAGAAGAGATTATAATTCTAGAAGGTGAATACCATACCAGTGTGTGGAAGTTGAAAAGTTGGAATAATAGTGAGGCAACAAATTTTCGCATAGATTGTAGTTGTTTGTATTTCATGAAGTTTATAATAAATAAAGCTTTCTTTATTTTCAAATTTGAGTAATATTGTTGAGCGTTGTGCAATTGTAAATTGATTTAAAATTGGCACAAGTTATTATCAATTTTGGTTTAATCATTTTTTGAGTTGGTTGTAATATACAATTTGGGATTTTAGTTGAGAAAGTTGTTTTCATCTTCATCAAGTGGTATCAGAGCCAAAGGTTATGAGCATGCGAATAGAGTGTTGAGAGAGAGGTAGTTCACACTAGGACCTATGGGTGGAGAGGAAAGTGAGCAGAGGTTTTGGGGGTACAAGTAGATTGTTGAACAAGAGGTAGCTTGTGATGGAACCTGTGGATAGTGGAAGCGCGATTGAAGATCTCAAAATTACTGTTGCAGGTGTGTGGAGTCCTAAGTGGTTGAGGGTTGGAAAGTGTAGAGTTGGAAGCATGAGTGAGAAGCTCGAAAGTATCGATACAACTGAGTGGAGTCCTAAATGGTTGAGAGTGGAAAGTGTATAGGAAAGTGTTGTGGTGATGATAGATTATAACAGACGAAGTGAATTTTCATGAGGATCTAGGTATGATTGCAACATGGAAGTTTCAGGGCAAAGTTGTCATGAAGACATGTCATAGGAGGGCATGGTGAGAAGAGGAAGAGCATTTGGTGGAGGAGGTCGGGCTAGTTGGCAAAGGAGGTCGGGTTGTCAGCAATGGAATTTGCTGGAGATTGTTTGCAGTCTCAAAGGGTGGTTCCATCACCTAACTTCACTTGTGTGAGCCCATGCTCACAAATTTCTTACCTAGCATGTCTGATGTAGGATCATCTATATCTATGTGCGATTGACATCACCAAAAAATGTTTATATTTGAATTTCAGTAAGATTTCATGAAATCCTTTGTTGCAGGTAGAATTTAGACTCCATCCCAGAATTAATACCCAAAATTTTATGAGCACATCTTTCCTTGTTTTGGAAAATTAATGGTTTTGCGACTTGTGTTAATAATTTGGAAAAGTTTTAAAAATTCACAATCTGTGAAGTTTGAGGAAAAATTGGTTTGGCGCAAGTTTTGTAATGTCAAATTATGCACCTTTGCTAGTTTTCAAGGAATTCTAAAAAAATTGGTTTTCAACTTCACATTCAAGTGAGTATGTAACCCACATATTATGTGGGTATGTCATTTCATGTTGAGGTTGTAAATTTCGAGTGGACTTCCAAATGCCACAGTGAAAATAATAAGTCCATTTCTTTAAAAATTCTGATTTTAGTTTGGGGAATGCCAAAGGACCTATGCATTTTGGTAAGGGCATTTTGGATCGATTAAATGTAGCTGAAGAGGCAACACCTCACCTTTCCTCTTCCATAGAGTCTATTTTAACATAGTCTAGAAAATGAAAGGGGTGACAAGAGGGGAATCGGTGAAGGAAAAAGGATTATACAAATCCCTCCTCACTTGCACCATGAAACGATTCAGAGGCTGAATCAATACACATGTTTTGCGTCCTTTTACGCAGGTCAAAATCAAAGTTGATTGAGTGTAAAGAAATCACTTAGGGGAATCAATTGGGGATTGAGTGATTAAGCCAAAGACAATTCAAAATGTAAGGAATGTGTGAGGTTGATTCAAGAAATGACGGTGGAGAGAAGGACTGCATAAATAGAAAATCTACAAGTGCCACTAAGGAAATTGATGTGAAGTGCAATAGGTTGGAGGTTGTTCATAAGACGAAAAGAAATGGGAGGTTTTGAAGTCTGAAATAATGTGATAGGGACAGTGTATACAAGATGGAGCGAATGCAAGTCATAACCACATTAGTAAAGGCTTAAGACAACAATAAATTTAGACTTGCATAGAGTGAATAAGGGGTGAGAACGAGTGTGGTAATAGTATAGGTGTATTGTTACATCACAAATACAAATATTAAATTTGGTTGATATGGGAATATGGAATACGCCATGCTATGGAGTAAGGCTGAATTTGTTGAGTAGTGGAAGGAAAGTAATAAGGAGGGGTTCGTGAGTAGAGAAGAAATAGTTTTAGGAAAAGAGTGGTCGACATGTGGACATGGACTGCAATTGTTAGGGAAGTCGAACCTATTGGAGGAAGAAGCGATTATAATTCCAGAAGGTGAATACCATGCCAACACGAGGAAGTTGAAAAGTTGGACTAACAGTGAGGCAACAAATTTTCATAGAGATTGTAATTGTTTGTATTTCATGAAGTTTGTAATAAATAGAGCTTGCTTTATTTTCAAATTTGAGTAATATTGTTGAGCGTTGTGCAATTGTAAATCAATTTAAAATTGGCACATTATTGCCAATTTTGGTTTAATCATTTTGTGAGTCGGTTGTAATTTGAAATTTGGGATTTGAGTTGAGAGAGTTTTTTTCATCTTCATAAAATAGATATAAAGTGAGATGAAATAGATTATATGAGTGTCATAGCTTTAAAAAATCACACTAATAGGTATCTTTATGGAAGGATGGATTGTGAGTGGAACACTAATAGATGTAAAAATGGAGGGAAAACTAAAGTTATTACTAGAAGAGGTAGTGGTCATAGAGTTGGTAACTATGAAAAGAGAATTCTTAGAAGAGGGAAAAGAATGACATGACACACCATTAAAAGAAGCCAACAAAGTACTAATAACAAGTATCACATCATGACCTCATGTTGTGATCGTGTACATAAAACCAAAACACGACTAAAATATATATTTTTTAAATAATAAAACTATAATGTAACTCCTAAGTAAATAAAAATAACTCTTCAAATAAAATTAAAGTAAATAATGTAAATA
>VDFB02380286.1:118721-200308 GCA_007258455.2 Sequoia sempervirens | reverse complement strand
CCCTTCCCTTAATGTTGTAAAGTTTATTCCCTTTTGGCTCTAGTTGTAAGGCCTCCCTTTGGAAGACATAGAAACAAATCTTATTGAAATTATGGGAAATCAATTAGGAATTTTTCTCAGTCAGGACTTAGATTTCTTTTCTATTCCTTCGCGTCCAGTAAGGGTTTGTGTTCTTCTGGATGTTTCTAAAACCCTCCCTTCACAGTTGTTAATAAATTCAAAGAATGGGGTTTGGAAACAGTCAGTTGTTATTGAACACCCAAAGGAAATATGTTCTCATTGTCATTTCCCATTGCATCCTCTTGTTTCTTGTAAAGGGATTAATGGTGGGGATTCAAAAGAAGTATCATGTGTAGATCACGACTTGGCTCCTAAATATTCTGCACCAATAGAAATTGAAAAATCTTCTCCTTTGGTTGTTAAGTGTACTTCTTGTAATAATGATGGTATGGTTCAAGGTTCAGTTTCATCGCTAAAAGATCATCAGTCTATAGCTTTAGATGGAGGTTCTATGAATACAATGGGTAATTTAAAATAGAATGTGCACAAACTGGTTTATTCAAAGCATATGGATTTTGGTTTAAAATATCATGGTAATTTTGTTAGTCAGTTTCTAGTAAAGGTTCTGATGATTCTATTTTTTTCTCTGATTTGCCTCTTATGAAAAATGTAGTTACTATTACTTTCTCAAAAGAATGCTTAAGCACATATCAACTTGGTTTAAGTGATTTTCATAGTTTGTTATATTTCTATTCACCTAATTTGCACTATGTCACAATGCAAGAATTTCATCATAGAGCAAGGCTAATTATTTTTGGGGATTTTGGGGCTGCTTGTGAGAATAATGATATGCCCATTCAACTTCAAATGGATAGTCAAATCTTAAGGCCAGGGGCTCTCTATGAATTCTTAAGTGATAAGGTCTTTGATCATTCAGATCCTAATGGGGATATGGAAATTTTCGTTACTAAATCACTAGATCGTTAGTTGCAAATCAATTGATTGATGAAATTTCATCAGAAGTGTTGGGAGAGGATGCAATTTTTGAAATTACACAAACTTTATCCATATTGTAGTCTCCTCTATCACCTACAGATAGCAAAAGTGAGGAAGGCATTTTTTTAATTCCACAAAATTTATCCATATTGCAGACTCCTTTGTCACCTACTGCTAACAATAAGACTCCTGTAAAAAGGGGTAGAAAATCGTTGGCTACTAAATTACAAGAGGAAATTGAGGCTAGTACATAGTCTACTTTGAAGGTTACATTAGTTGGGTTTGACAAACTAAAAATACCAAGGAGAGCTTGTTGCTCTCCCAAGGTGTAATGCATATAATCTCTTGGAATATCATAGGCATTAATGCCTCTGATAAGAGAGCTCAAACATCAATTGGATACTTGTGGAGCAAATGTGGTTATTCTTCAAGAAACAAAAACTTCTTCTGAAACTTTTGATAGTATGTGTAAAAAATGGTCTAAATGGAAACTTATTCATTTCCCAGTGCAAGGCACTTCGGGAGGGCTTATAATTTTATGGAATGCTAAGACTGTCTTTATTCACAATGTGTCAAATGACTGCAATTGGCAGCTTATGAGAGTTAAACATTAAGACCTTTCTTTTTTGTTAATTAATGTTTATGGTCCTACAAGTACTTGTCACATTCCCCTAACACTTAATATGTTTATGATATTGGAACCATGGATGTTAATATTGTTATTATAACTATCTTTCTTGTGAACATGAAATAATGGATTAAATAATTGTTTTATTTTTGCAACTATAAATATGAATGTGAATGATTATTTAAATATGCGAATGTATTTGATGATAATGTTGAAGATGATATTATATGTAAATGTGAATGAATGTATCATGAATGGTCTAACTCTAGTTTCCTGTGTCAAGTGGTTGCAGGATCGATATTGCATGAAGGGAAAAGGGACTATCATCAGGGAGAGGACATAGTTGACAAGGATCAAATTGTCATCAAACTCTGGGTAGTGTATGACATGCAACGACATACCCTTGGCCATGGTTTAAATAATATAAATATTAATTATTATGTCGAAATAATGTAAATAATATAAATTTTGATTATTAAGCTAGAAATTAAAATATAAAAGACTTATCAAAGAAATTTCAATTATATATAAGTACTTTTTTATTAATAAAAGAAAAAGAAATTAAATATCAAAATATAATAAATATTTAAATGAGGATTGATTTTGTGCGGGAGTGAGCCATCGGTATTGTAAATCAGAGCATATCACCACCCTTCAAAGAAACATAAGGAATGCAAGAAAACACTAGTATGGAATTCGAAGGGATTCACCTTATAATGTCGATCTTTCTCTTTTGTTGGAATTATTCACTTTTTTGTTTTTCGCTTGAGAATTCTTCCTTTTTCATGTTGCCCATACTTTGGAGGGTTCTCTTCTAATTTCCTCATTCGCAATCTAGTTTTGGGGAAAGGTTGTTCCATTCCAATCTTCCGCAATGGCTAGGCTTTATCCCTACTTCGTCTCTTTCACTATCCTCTGAGTCAAAACTTTAATCCTTTGTTGTCATTGTTTTGTACAAACTCATTCCTCCCTCCATCTTCCTCTAAGTTGCATTCTCTCCAACTTTTCATACTTAAAAAGCTTTATTCAAGCCGTAAGTTTGCAGTTGGAAATTTCAGCCTTTCACATCTTTAATCCAGAGGAGTGGGTTGATATTTGTCTCGCCCAGGGTTTTCTTCCTCATCAGAAAGCTCGACGGTGCCTCTTGGTTTAATTGAAGTGTGAAGTGAAAAGTATTGATTCAATTTCAACTTCTTTATATAGCCAAGTAACATTTATAACCTCTCTGCATTTGACATCAATAAATGAAATTGGAGTATGAATTGTTGTTGTCGTTGACTGCGTCACTAGCTTGGAATTGTAAATTTCCTTGTGTTTGAATAACTCGATTTATTGCTCTCCTTTTAAATTAGTAATGATTAAATAATAGTCATGTGAGTATTGGAATCCGAACTAGGATTTCCTTGTACTAAGTATCATGTATACAAAATTTAACCTTCGATGGGTCTAGGCCAACCGACCTTGAAGTCTTCCTTCAATTATTATTTTTTTTGTTTCCTCTGTCGGATATGGGTTAAAGGGAAATTTTGATCCTTTGTAGAGAAACCTATTATGGAATGAAATCCTTATTCCTTTTTCTTGCTTGATCAAACCTTGTCCGGATAATTGAGGATTGTTGGGTTGTTCTTCTCTATAGTGGGGTCTAGCTCAGTACTTCATTCTTGTTTCTTTTCCTTTCCTGCTAACTGTGGAAAGACTTGTCTAAACTTCCCTATTTATCTTGAGTACTCCCTTGGAAATACTGGTGTCTAATTACGACTTGGTTTTCTTCAGCTGAATCCTTAATACATCATCTTGGGAGTTAAGATCAATCAAGTATAATGAGAAGTGAAATCTTATGTGTATAATCTCCCCCTCTAACTAATAAGATGGAAACATAAACTGAAATAATATAAATATTTAACAATAAACTCCTGGAGTTGAACCAAATAGAAGATTGATACATCATAATGTTGCTTGAAACAAGAAACTTAATTTGAGAGTAGTCATGTCAAGCAAGGGTGAATGTTGACAACACAATAGTGCTAGAGATGTCGGCATAGTAGTGTTAGAGACATCAACATAGAAGTTTCAGAGTAACTGGCATAGTGGTTCCAGAAAAAATTAAAATCTTTGGCCAAGGTAGATTCCAGTTAAGCAATGTCAGCTTTCATGTTCCAGATATACTCTAGTCAGAATGATCCTTCTGGTAGGAGGAATCTACAGAGGAGGGATCGACCAACAATATAGGTTCATGGACACTAGGCTCAAAGACATGATGACTTTTGATGCTTGACGACGGCCTCGAGAAGGGCCAGGTTTCTTTAGTTGAAGATCATGGGAACCAGTAGGTCTTGGTTGGGTGGTAAATCCCATGATGATAATTCCTTTTCTCCAATGTTAAATTAACTCAATAATTTCTGCTTGAAGATGATGTCAGATGATAAACTCTTTCATGCTTATTTCCAGGTATTGCTTGTCCATTTTTAAAGTTTATTTACTATTATGCAATTGGAAAACCATAGTTTTAAAATAAAGTTAGTTGCAAAAAGCTGAAAGTTAGTTAACTATTTATTTTACAAACTGTAGATCAGTTAGGCTATTATAGTACTGTTGCTAAGAAACATCTATGGGAAAAATTAAAGCAAATCATGGATCACTTGGGTCAAGAAAAAGTTATCATTGCAGGTCATTTTAATGCAATTATTTCTCTAGCTGAAAAACATGGTTGTATATGTCCACCATCAATAGTAATGAAAGACTTCCAAAATTTCATAAAAGATAATGCATTAGTAGATATATTGACACAAAATGGGAAGTATACATGGAAAAATAGATGGAAAGATTTTCTCCAGATAGCAAAAAGATTAGATAGGTTTCTTCTATCTTGAAATTGGTTGGCTGTTGATTTTATCTTGTCGTATGAGATTCTAACATTCAATGCATCAAATCATTTTGTCATTTCTCTTAATATTGCTCAAAATGTATTACAATCAAAGTGTAAATCCTCATTTAAATTTGAATCTATGTGGTTTTCTCATCTATATTTTCTTCTTTTGCTCAATAAATGGTGGTTATCAGTACTTTTGTTAAAGGTTCAAGAATGTTTTGGTTATGTAAGAAGTTAGAATATATGAAGCTGCAAATTAAAGAATGGAATCTTTCAATGTTCAAAAACATTTTTGTGTAGAAGGATTTGGTTTATAAGCAGCTATCAGAAGTAAATGAAAAAATAATTTCTCAAGGTACGAATAATGAAGGTTTTGAAAAATAGAAAAATTTGCAAGGAGAATGGTGTGAATTATTATTGAAGGAAGAAGTTTATTGGCATCAAAAATCTAGGGAGCTTTGGCTTAAGGATGGTGATAGAAACACAATTTTTTTTCATATATTAGCTTAAATTAAGCGTGTTAAAAATTTAATTATTTCCATACATGATAATGAAACAGGCATGTTACTTTCCAAGGAAGCTGATATCCAGAAAGAAGGGATTAAATTTTTTTCTCAATTGCTTTCAGCTAACCAAGCTTCTTCTTCAAATTCTGAAAGAGTTAGGGAAGATCTTTTGGAATTAATTCCCGAATTGATTCGGAAAGAAGATAATGATAAACTCTTATCTCCTTTCACCTTAGAGGAAGTAAAGGTTGTTGTCTTTTCCTTATCACCTGATAAAGCACTAGGCCTAGATGGTTTTACTGCTTTATTTTTTCAAAAATGTTGGGATTTCATTTCAATTGATATTTTAAGAGAAATGGAGGAATCAAGAATGTTAGGGGGAATGCTTAAGAAATTTAATGTCATGCACATTGTTATTTTGCAAAAAATAGATTCTCCAAAAATATTTTCTAATTTCAGGCCTATATCTCTTTGTAATACAGTTTACAAAATATTCACTAAGGCTATGTACTTAAGATTACATCCTTTCATCTCTAGGATCATTTCTAAAGAGCAAGGTGGATTTGTGCCAGGAAGAGAGATAGTTGAAGGAGCTTTAGTTGCACATGAAGCTCTTCATTCTATTGCATCAAATAAGCTTTCGAAAATGGTTGTTAAACTTGATATGTTGAAAGCATATGATAGGGTCAATTGGTAGTTTCTCATTCAAGTTTTGAGAAAATTTTGTTTCAGTCATAAATGGTGAAAATGGATGCTTTCTTGTCTATCTATTGCAAATTTTTCTGTGATTATAAATGGTTTGCCAGTGGGGTTTTTAGTTCCACACAAGGTGTTCAACAAGGAGATCCTCTTTCACCTTTTTTATTCATTATTCTTGTAGAGGCATTGAGTAGAGTTGTTTCAAAATGTTATGATCAAGGTTTTTTGTAGGGTATAGTCATCCCAAGTACAAACATTGCTATCACACACTTTTTATTTATTGATGATACCTTTCTTTTTGGAAAAGCAGCATTGGGGGAAGCAAAGAAAATCAAAGTTGTGTTAGATATGTACACTCAAGCCTCTAGCCAAAAAATAAATGAAATTAAATCTAGTATTTACCTTTTCAACACAAAGGCAACAATTTCAAGACATATTGTAAAGATTCTTGGTTTTCAAGAAGCAGATTTACCTAGTAAGTATTTGGGAACTCCATTCTTTATTGGACAAAGTAAAGTTTCTTATTGGCATAAAATAATTTAAAATATTCAAGCAAAAATCAGTTATTGGAAAGATAGATGGTTGTCTTTGTCAGGAAGAATATTAATGGAAAAATTAGTCTTATCCTCAATTCCTAATTATTTTATGTTTGTCCTAAAGGCTCCCAAATCAATTGTGGCACAAATTGAGAAGCTGATTCAAAATTTCTTATGGTCTTGAAATATAGATAATACAAAGAAGGTGCCTTTAATATCATTAGAAAATATTTGTATGGATAAGTTACAAGGAGGAGTAGGTCTGCACAATATTGCATAATATTGCATCAAGGAATCTCTCATTGGGTGCTAAATTAGTTTGGCATATGTACACGTAGCAAAATAAGAAATGGTGTAAGGTCATGCAAGAAAAACACCTAGATAACCTTAATCCTTCTAGAATTCTCACTATGTTAAATCCTCCTTCAAGTTCACAAATGTGGAATTTTCTAATTTCATGCAGGAAATATATCGTGTCACATCTAACTTGGGAAGTTAATAATGGTGAGGAAGCCTTATTTTGGAAAGATTCTTGGAATGGTCTCCTGCCAATCAATTCTTTTCATGATTTTCAACATACTAAAAGCATATTAACTTCTCTTTGGGGTGATAAGGTTAAAGATTATATTGACCAGATTGATATATCAGCTCACAGGGTTATTTGGAAAGATTTGTCAAATTGCAATATTTCACAAGCATATAAAGTGTTGTTAAAGAAAATCTTGGATAAAAGATTAGTATACCTATCAAATGAAAATGACAAGTTAATGTGGGCATTTTCTAAATCAGGTCAATATTCAGTCAGAGGTGGTTATAAAGAAATTTCCCAAAATGATATGCAAATCAGATGTCAAAAGGCTTACACATTTTATTGGAATTCTATGGTTTTACCTAAAGATGGTTGTTTTGCATGGCTTGCAATTAAGAACAAGATTCTGACAAGTGATAAGTTATCCAAATTGAGAATTACATATCCATTTCAATGTGTTTTATGTGAGAATAATTTTGAAGATATAAATCATCTATTTGTGAAGTGTGAGGTTGCTCAAGCATGTTGGTCCTTTGTTAAGAGGAAATTGAACTGCTATACACCTTTATCTAACAAATTGTGGGATATTTTCTCAAGCTGGCCATGTTTATTTAACAATTCTTTTTTTGCTTGCATATGGAGAATTATTCCAACAATGGTTGTGTGGCCAATTTGGTGGGCCATAAATAAATGTATATTCAGGAAAGAGAAATGTGTTGTTGAAAACCTGTTGATTGGGTTAGAAATTTCTATATCTGAGGTAGTCAACAATTATGTGTATAGGACAAAAAGAACAGATGTTGCATTTACAGGTTGGGACTCAACATTACTTCATAAGTGGCCTTAAATTTCTTTGCCATTTAAAGGAAGCAAACTTCAACTACAACCTCCACCTCAAGGTTGGTATAAGTTAAATTTTGATGGATATAGTAGAGGAAATCCAGGTGCAGGGGTGGTCATTAGAGATCATAAGGGTAGAGTTTTAATGGCAAAATCAATCAAGCTTTCAAATGTTACGAACAATGTAGTTGAAGCCAATGCAATTTTGTATGGATTAAAAATGGAAAGAATGTTAAAAATTACTAATTTACAGATTGAAGGAGACTCTTTAATAATATTGAATGAATGTAAAGAATGGAAAATTCTCAACTGGCATCTTCAATATATTTTGAATCAAGTATAGGCTTTACTGGACAAAATTAGCATGTATTAGATTTTTCATATATAGAGAGAAGGAAACAAACTGGCAGATTTTTTGGCAAACCTGGGATCAGAACAAGGGGAAGAAATAATAATACATGTAATTGATTGCAAAAATAAATAAAAAAATTGTGTAATATCATAAGCAATGAAGCAGAATTTTAGGGGAATGACAATGAGCCTATTGGTGTTTGGGTGGCAGGGAAAACAGGGAAAGGAGTCAAGACTTCAAGTTTAGTTTCATGTGGGATATTACACATGTTAAAGGTATATTATTTGAGCTCAATTTGCATCTTGGTATGCTTTGTTATCACTACAACACAAGAGTATTCAAAATGGCTATTACAATGCTTTTGAGGAAACTTTTGAGCCAAAATTTAGGATAAAGTTGGAGACAGTGGCATGTTTCTTATGGAATTTGCAATTTGAATGCATGAGTTTTGCTTTGTGCATTACATTAAAAGCTTCTCTACAGATAAATGTAATGCAACTTACTTGAGCTTCAATTACCAAGTGGAAAAAATAATGACAATCACATTGAGCCTAATTGGAACTTTGGATGATTAGAAAAGAGGAAATAAATTGTGTGAGGTGTTACACATGTTAAAGATTTAGCTTTTTGAATGCAAAGTTCTTTCTATAAGCAAATCAAATCATTTATGGCATGTAATAAAGCAATTGACTAAGTCTCTTCTTTGCGGGTCAAAGTAATTCAACATATTTGAATTGCAATTGTCAAGTGGCAAAAGTAAAAACAGTTGTGATGTTTCAGGGAAAACAGAGGTATAGAGACATAACACATGTCGAATAGCCAAAATACTATGTCAAGAGAAGCAATTCATTCCTACTTGAAAATTAATTGACAAGTGGCAAAGTGTAGACAAATGGGAGGCTTTAAGAAGAACAGTTGTAGTGTTAAATTAACACATGTCATACAGTCAAGATAGATTATGATAATTTTGCATAATCCCAAATCGCATGTGTTAAAGTTTGAGTTAGCATACATGACATATGATATGTACAATGGGAATTAGTTCACGTCATAATTTGTTAATATGTGGGTGAAAGTTTGTACGCCGAGGTACCAATACCTTTAATGCTTATTTTGTGTGAAGTCTCTGTCATAAAGATGGATTTCAGGTGAATCGGGTGGAGCTACAACTTGCAAGGCTTCTTTCAGGGAACAAATTAAGGTGTACAAAATATACCTTTGAAGTACACCCAATCTAGTCATAAACTGTGATCAAATCCTCATGTTGTAAGATCTGGCCTTCATTTGAACTAATATTTTGTGTCCTATGTAGGTTACAGGTGTCAAAAATCATAACTTCTCACATTGTTTTTGAATGTGTGAGTTGGGAGTGTGGTTTAATCATTCAATGTACCATCTTTTGCAAAGATTTTTGGATCTACAAAAGAGGCATGTCTAAATTTAGAGAAAGTATATTTGGAGGTTTTGCATTACAAGATGTAGCTTTATTCCAGTTAGTGGCTATCCAAAGAAGAGTGTCATGTAATAATTTCCTTCATATCCAAAGAGGAGTGCCATGTAATAATTTCATTCATATCAAATTACATGTTGTATAGGACTTCTTAAGATTCATTCTAAAATCCATTTTCAGTCCAGATATGGGAAATAAATTTGATGGATTGTTGCACATTTTTACAACAAACAATTTGTCTATGTGGAGGTTTGAAAGAATAGCGTTTATGAATTCACAAAATTCATCCAGAAGTGGAGAGCTTATAGTTCCAAAACTACTCTATGCAATGTGTAGAAGGAGTCAAATGGAGTTTTACCCACGAAACTATAGAGTCTATATTCCTAGACCAATGAATGGGAGACGCCAATCTCAAAGGAAATAGGAGATGCAAAGCTTCATTTAGTTTTCAAAAATAATCGTGCAACATTTATCAAGCATATTAAAAGGGTAATTGGCGAAGAAATCTTAGAGCTAGAAGTAAAGCGGGTAATATATCCATCTCAATTTCTTTTTGTGTTCATATCAAATCTTTTGGACTTGCTTCAGGATGTAAGGCTTGTGGAAATTATAATTAATAAAGTTGTGAATGAAGACTTTTTACCAAGTGGTTTTTTCTCCAAAGCCTATCAAAGGTATGATCTATAGAAGGGACAAGGTTATGTTGGAGGCTTTTTTCCTAGGCACTTCTTATTGCATTGAACAACATTTACAAAGTTGTTTGCAGTAGTCAACAAATCGCTCTCAGTGAAATTCTAGTCTCATGTTGAATGTTCTTCGAAGGTATTCAGTTGAGTTTGATAATGACTTAAAAGAAAAAATAAAAGTCATTGTGCAGGCTATCATGGTGCTCCTGGGTCATGTTCACGATCCTCCACTGCCACCCCAAATGCCTATGTTGCAGGATGAGAATAGTATCCATATCCAAACTGACGCTCACAATGATCAAGTGGTTGTGAAGAAAAAGGGTAGAAGGAAGTTATGCATGGAGGCAAAGGTTTTAACCTTAATGTTACTCCTGAAATTATTCCAGAAGATGACATTATGGTTGAAGAGCAGGGAGAAAATGAAAACCTTGTTATGATGGAGGAATAGGGTGCATGATGATGAAAAAAATTTATAAAAAATGAAAAGTAAAGTTTTTTTGCTTGAAGATAGTCAAAGACAAATGAAATGAAATTTGAATGAAGAAGGAATGTGCTAGCTTGGGATTTTTTGATAATTCATGATGAGTAGTGCCTATTTGAGAAGATATCTGATAAAAGAGCAATAAGCTTTGTAGACAAAAAAGTAAATACAACATATGTCTAGTAATTTGAGTCTGTAATAGGGATGTGCATAAAGTTGTGTGGCTAATAATATGGGTTTGTAGTTGAATAGATTTGAACTGGAAAGGGACTATAGTATGATGACAAATAGTAATGTAATTTATCTTTTATATCAATATAAATATATATAGGCATTAGCCTTTTGATTAAAAAAAAAAACATGGGTGTAATATACTTAAAGTAAAAAATACACATCATAGAAAATTTTCAAATGTAAAAGGTACAAATATTATTCAAGGAGCTTGGGGTGCATTCCATCAAGCTCATTTAGTGCATGTACATCGCCTCATACAATATTTTTAATAATGAAATTTGTACAACTTTTACTTATTAAAATATTTTCCAAACAAAGATCACAAGAAAATCAAAATATCAAATATTGGGTTGATGATGCAAACTAAAACAACTAGTTGAATGGCTAGGAATTGAGCACTATTATTTGCTAAGAAAGAGGAATAGCATGATGAAGGATCAATAAAAAAATTAAAACAAAGAACCAAATTGTGGTAGGTTCAGTGCATTAACTTTAGGGACAAAGCCACAAGGCAAAACCAACATCCTGGTCATATCCCATGTCAAATCATATTAGGATCTAAATTAAACATGGATCATACCCAAATCTAGGGGGATTTAGGTAAGAATAATAACATAGCTAACTAGATTTGAAAAGTATATAAAAAGATGTCCATACTTATAAACCATGATATAAGCTTATCAAAGATAAAATATCAAATACATATGAAATCACATTTTTAAATATCACTTTTTAAAGAAAAAAGATTCAAAAAATATCAAGGTCATCAACGACACTTGATTGAGTTGGCACAATATCATCATTACTAGATGCACTACTCAATTTATCATCTAAAAAGTTAAATTCATCTATAATGGTTATATCTTCTAGAATTTGTTGAGTTGTGAAAAAAAGGTGGAGCCTTGTGTTGCTTTATTTATAGAGAATTCTAAATTAATGTGAATATAGACAAGATCTCTCAACTATCTATACATTTTTTTTTTTAGAATGAATGTGATCAAAGAAGCTTGATTTCCTCTCATAATCTATGAGGAACTTGTTCCCTAGTCTAATACTCAAATAGCAAAGCATTATAATTCATGAATATCTACTCCATAGGAACTCCACAATTTGTATCCAAGAATGTCAACATGTGGCATGTTATATTTTGGTTGTTGGAAGTCCAAACATCCCTTCTTTTAACTTGTATTTTCAACATTAGCCCCTAATTTTATATGCAACTAATATATTTGGTTCAAATCTCTCAATAACTTCATAAAACTCACTCATAATTTTTTTATCAGTATGTCTATCTATATGAAATAATTTGGGCTCCAAATAGGAATTTGTTGCATGAAAAGAACTATGCATAATTTTTCATCTAGTATCAATTATCTCACACCTCAATTTAATTTATTTCACATTATTGAGTGTTTTTAATGGTTTCTTTACAATAGTTCATGCTCTTATAGAACATTCCTAGACAAGGGGTGTTCTCATCATCTATGTGAAGCACTTCAATAATAGATTCACATACATTTACAAATTTGTTGCACTTTTCCATAAATTATTGTTTAGAATAATTTTTTCTATGATATTTCCTATAGAATGTTTTAGAGAATAAAAATTTCCCACCTAGTGGAATAAATAATAGGCATTAGAATTGTTTTCTCTTCAACTACTCTTTTTAAAGTGATATAATGAGGAAAATCTTGTTTCACAAGGCCTCAGAAACTCCCTATATTTATTTGTTTAAGTATTCAAAGGATGGTCTTCACAGAACTTTCAATTGCTTTTATTTTGTGGTTTGTTTCATGTGCCCATGGGAATTTGGCCAAGTCATCATGTCACACCCTATTTTTAAACAATTAAATCTCGTTGATTTCATAGTATTTATTTTGGATAATTGGGTTATGCAAATTAAATCCTAGCTCATAGAATATAGTTTTCTATTTTGATTATTCCAATATATATATTGATGTTTAAATACATGTTAACTATAGATGGTAGTTTCAATGATGTGAGAAATTTGAAATGTTTTGTTTAATCATTAATTTTGATCATTTGATTATTAGTAAAATTATAGTAAAAATGATCTAAATATGACTAAAGGACTATCAACTCTATGATGATGAGGTGGATGCATGATAGTATATTTTCCTCCTCTCAATTGAGGAGAAATAGTATCATCAAATAGAGGGTTGTAGATCGAGGTGACCAATAACCATATCATGCCTCCAAGATATAGTCATTTCCACACACATATGTACATAAGTTTTTGTATATAATAAAAAGTTTCAGTTTGATGAAAGTGTGTTTATCTTTATTTATTCATTCACAAGTATCTTTGTTGGAATTAGTAGATAATGGTCAAAATTCATCTTGTGTTCTGGTTGTGGAGTGAGTTGCTTGATCATGTTCATTAACATGTTGTTTTCATTATTACTCTATTATTTGGTCATTATTTGGGTAATGTGGAAGGAAATAAAATTCATTCTCTAGTTAGGTGATTTTTCTATATTAAGGAAATTAAAAATTAAGTTTTAATTAATTACTAGATATTTTAAAATTAAAAATTAAAAAATAAACAATAAATAAATCCTAAAATACTCAATGCATGCATTAATGGTGGCATACATAATACTCAATGCATGCATTAATGGTGGCATACATGAGAATCAATGCAACTCCTCTTAAATTGTTGTCACTCTTCTCAAGGAAAAATTTGAAGGAAAGAGGGCATAAATTTTTGTGGAGGCAACTGGGGTTTTAGAAAGAGAAGAGAATGTAGGAAAACATTTTATTTGGAGAAAAAATATTTTTACTAAGTCAAATGTACATTTTTTTCTTATGCTTTTTTCGTTAAGTATTTCATTGAGATATTTATGAAAGAATTTATCGTTTTGTAAAATGGTAAAAAGGTATCACAGGGAAAGAGAATTTTATTTGAAGAATGCAATCCTTCTTATGAAATACTATAGAATAATTCTTTGTTGCTTGAGCCATTTCATAGGCATTATGTAGCTCTTTTCATATATTTTTATGTAGCTATTACCATATATTTTAATAGCTCCATTCGCATGCTTTATTTGGCACATGTCTTTATACTTTCAATGGCTCACTCTCATATGAATCCTATAATATGTATACTTTATGTCATGGATATGTAATGTATGTGTATGTGTATGTATATGTGTATGTGTATGTGTATGTGTATGTGTATGTGTATGTGTATGTGTACATGTGTATGTGTAGTATGTGTATGTGTATCTATATTTGAATGTGTATGTGTATGTGTATGTGTATGTGTATGTGTATGTGTATGTGTATGTGCATGTGTATGTGTATGTGTACACATATATAGAGACATACATATTTTTTGTGTAGCAAAGCCTTAAGGAACCAAATACCAATTTAAGTGATCAATTAATAATCTATAGTTGCATTATGGGTGTTTGATGTTTACTAAATCATAAAAATAATTGTTGTTCTTTTGGCATTATAATCATATGACCATGAAAGTTACCGTAAAGAGATTTAACTAAATTTTTTGAAGAATCCAAAAATTTAGGATAAACTCACTTGTTATAAAGATATAAAGAATGAATTTTTTGTTCTTATTAAGAAATCATTTATTCCAATCAACACCCATGTCTTAACAGTTTTACATTTAGCTTCTTCACCCAAGTAATTGTCTATTATTCTTGCTAGTTTTACAAAACTTATTTGACCCAATTAGATATCTTTTTTTGTTCATAAGGAACTTAACCAATCTATATCTAGCTAAATAATTGTTTTGATCATAAAGAACTTAACCAATTACTAAGGTTAAGTATTATTTATGCTTGTATTAGGTTTATTCACCATATAGAAAGATAGTGTATATTTTTGCCACTAATTTTTGAGATGAGTGAGTTCACTAGATGAAAGTATCCATAATAATAAGTAAACCTATCCACATGTCAGTATAGAGCTTGACCTTATAATATAGAATTTTGATGGATATAAATGCTCTATTTTATCTATCTTATAGTAATAGTGCATTGTTATGATTGAAAGTAAAGATCTACTATAATATCTCAATGGATTAAATATATAAATGATATAGAGTATCATTGCATAAACAACTAAGATTAACCATTTTCAAAGGATGTAACCTTATTAATTTGTAACATATCATTCATATGCTACCAATTAATTAAAGTTACCTTTCATTCATAAAGTAAATTATGTGAAGAAAAAATTATAGCATTGTCCATTACTTTCAAAAAGAAATTATTTGGTTAGACAATTGAACATGATAAATATTGGCCTACTCTATAGATAAAAATAAAGAAAATGGCATATTAATAAATTTGTATATACATTCTTGTGAGATGTAATTTTTACTTCTATTTACAATTATTGTCTAGTATATTAATGAGGTTGTGTGTATTTAAGTGCATATCTTGATTCATAGATAAAGTTATATCCAAACCAATTTTAAGGACTATGCATGTGTAAATTGGTATATACAAGGACTGTGTATATATGCATATACATACATACATACATACATGCATACATACATACATGCATATATATGTATACAAATATAAACATGTACATAGGAATGGGTATCTAATAATACTAGATCTTGATATTTAAAATGGGGCAATGTCATGTTATTCAAGAAAATCCTTGAGACTATACCTATCTTGGTGTATGAAAATTTATTCAATTGGTTCATGATTAGAATATTCCTTGGCTAGTGGAATTATTTTTTCTCTACCATCTTTTATGTGTCATAACAATGTATCAATTTTTTAATATAATGATTTATTCTATTGAGAAGTTTGAGAAAGAGGTGTGTGAACAATGACACATATTCATATAGGAATGCAACTTTATATTACAAAAAATTGGCCAAAGTAATGTAAATTGTTGCTTGCATTATCAATTCACTATTTCTAATAGGTTGCATTTCATTCAAAGTTTTCATACTTAGCTAGAGGGTACATCTAGGGTTGTATGGTAAAATGTATGTGACAAACTTAGTACACTACACCAATTCTCGGATGAGTGGATATGGTTTGTAAAATTATTTATCTATGACCCTTGAGAAGGGTAGGGCCACTGTTAATTGGAAGGTGTGCAAGGGATTTTTGGTCTATGGTTGGAGAAAAAAGACTCTGATGATGCTCTCTCTTGTAGTTGAAGAATGCCAAATACTTGATCATGAAGAGACTCTTTGTATTACCATGTATACTTGAAAGGATGTAAATATTATTTGTTTAAAAGTGTATATTTATTTGATAAAAATCTTTATGCACATGACAAATTAATTTGTACCCAAATCTAAATATTAGATGGGTTTATTTATATGTTAGTGTAGGTTTTTATTTTCCTAGTGGGTTCATCTATTTTCCCTTAGTCATGTGTAGGTTTTTCCTACACTTTTATTAATCTTTCTTAGGTTAAATAAAGTGAGTTCATTATTCGATAACTAGGAGATAAGGTGATGAGATGTCACCATCCTAAAAGGATGGAACATTTACTATTTTGATCACTTCATTTAATATTGGTGATCTCCCCCTATTGGTTGGATTTTCCACCTCCATCCTCTCCCTAGTTCTATAAAAAAATACTACCTAGCTTGTATCTACATCCATTCTCCAACTTGGAATCTCTTAATGCATTTATGTCATTATGATATTGCATATCTCTTGGATTCATTGTTTTGCATTGTTTTGTATCTCATAAAGTTCCTTGAGCTATAAATCTATTTCAGATTTCTAACAATTTAAAAGGGAAATATTTATTATTGATTTAATAATTCAATGCATACTTGTTAATTTAAATAGTTGTTATTAATTATTTAGCTTTTTCATGTCATTATTCATATCATCTTTTTTTTTAAATTACAAAATTTTGATTGAATTATTATTTAAAGAATAGTAGTTCATTACACATCAAGAAAACCATTTAAATAGTAGGCTAAACATAGGATTCAATATATTTGTGGGTATTAACCTAGACTCAACATCCCAACTCACGTACATAATTTGCACGACACTATCAATAACCACTTGAACCACATTTTCTACACCCACTGTAAGCATGATTTTTTCTTATGTTTTGAATACATACTCAAATTTTTATTTTGAATCACGGTGTTAATCATCTTTGAGAACACTACACCTTGAAGTTGTATCATCCAAACATTAATCAACAACCTCTAACAATATTTGATCATCCATTGCTCAATATGGTGCAACCTATTGCACTCTAAGATATTTTAACAATAACTAATTTCTTAATCACCATTTCTTTGGGCCTCTTAAAAGAGTTATTTTGAAATCCTTTGAATTGATCCATCACAAGATAGCATATGAGGTTGAGCTATCAATAAAAAATCTCTTTAATGAAAAATGCTATAGCAACTCTTCCTTAATTTTTCACCAAATGTACTATGGAATATTAGCTCATCAACCCTACCTATTTCTATTTAGTAATAGGTTTGAATGGGCCTACTAGAAGAATATATGAATTCATATAGGGTGGTGCACCCTAATCTATTTAGGGAAGTTGGTGGTCCTTATACACACACACACACACACTTATACTTGAAGGCATTACATTAATAGATCTATATTTCATGCCTACTAGGAGACATTAATAGAGATGAGAAATGAAACTAACTTCAATATGAGTTGAAATTAATGATATGCATCTACTATTGGAAATCCCAAAGTGTCCCTTGACCACATTGGATCTACACATATGACCTTTTCTGAAACTAGTATCAAGTAGGTACAAAAAGTATTGATTGACTTCAAGCATTGACTCTCCCAAAGGATTATTTAGGATAACCCATAATGGAGTACAAACCCCAATGGAATCTTCTTCTTTGCAAACAATATTGTTATCTTCTTCTTTGTAAGAAACTATTAGAGGTAGAATGCATCCAAGCACAAGCAAATAAGCAACAAAATGTTATGTAAAGAAGGACTGTAGTCATGAATTTAAATAATAACAAAAGATCTAGCCCTACCAAAAACACTTTAGATATAAATTAATAAAATTTACTTAATTTAAAGTCAAAGTCCTAACATTTTATACGAATTTTGAAACAATTAATTATAAGTTTTTGTCAAATTTTAAATTTTCATGAAAAAATTCAACAACTTTGTAGCTTAGTTGGGAAGAACAAATGGATCATAAATATATATTTTATTATAAATTTCATAGGCCAAGGGACCTATTTGGTAAGCAGTAACCCTTTTATCTAGAAATTAAAGATCATAGAAACATCTATAATTTAATAATAATTTTTGTATTCTTAAATTCTTGATTATATCTAGATTTCATTTTTCTTCACTCTATCAAATAGTTTTCTACCTTTGATTGAGATACTTCATTTGTAGCATTATAGTTCTTACTCCTAAGTTCAATTTTTAGAGTATGTATTTCATGGTATTCCCGTGTTTGAGCATCATATTTTCGTAGACAATGTCTCAAATATATCTTCTTATTAAAACATAATGTTATTAGGGATCATGTATTTACAATATTTAGATATTATTCTAATATAAGATTATAAAAACTTAAATTTAATATACAAAGAATATAACCTCATTTAAATAATTAATAATCTAATAGTTTATTAGATTATTTATTATTTATAAATGGGAGTTTTGAATAGGTGTGACTAATAAATCTTCAAGTATTTTGCTAGGTCTCTTCTCTTATATTTAAGGAGATTCTTCCTTATTGAGAAGAATGAATTTTGGAGATTAGTAGTGAAATATATCACTATGCTTGAGAGGAATTTTTGGCCATGTAGAAATGATGAAAAGTCCTAGGTTTTGTCTATATTTTTATATATAAACAATTTCGTAAGTGTTTTATAATAGAATGATGTTTAATTGAGGTTTTTACTTGAAAGATTTTTCCTCATGTATATATTCCATAGTATTGAATCTATGTATTTTGTAATTCTCATTTTATGTATCTTAAATAGTTATTTGTGATTATTAGTACTTAACATATAATCAAGTAATTTATAACATAGTATCGGAGCCTAGTTATATTGTATCAATCATTTTTATAGGTTGGGGGACTACTAGCAATAGTCATGAAATTTGGTTTTACACTTGCCAATTGCATTTGCTTGAAAGGTTATAATATTTTTTCCCATTATAAAGCATTTGAGATGCTTGCATTATACTTTTAAGAAAGCCATCATTTTAACTCCATTCATGAATAATCTTTATAATTAGATGCAAAAATACATTAAATCTTAAAACTTGAATTGGGTGACTATGTTCTAGTGCCGCTTTTCTCCAAAGTATAAAATTGGATATAGATTAATATATAAAATTTAATTTAGTATGATAGAGAAATTGATTAATGTTGTATTAAAGAGAAAATAATCACCAAATATTTATGAAAGCAAGAAAAAAATGAATGGCATGCATTTAAAGAGGTGTTTACACTTAATGAGAGAATGGATATAGTACCATATATAATTGAGTTGTGATTTCTATTACTATGGTCCCAACATCATTTTATCTTCTCTCAACATTTACATTGACAAATAAACTAGAATTTTACTCTTAGGATACGTAATAGGTGTGTTCCTCCATTTTAGCATAGTAGTACAGACAAATAAATTGTCTTCAAATAAAAAAGTCAAAAAATGATCATTGTTGTAGCTATTTTTATTATTGCACTAGTTTTCTTATTTATATACTAGGCATGAAACCTTATCCTTTTTTATTGTGACAATATCCATATATGTCCTTTATTAATTTCCTCATTCTTAGAAAATCATAAAATAATATATATCTAGTGTTCATAAAGAATCTATGAAAGTAGATGTCCACTTTGATGACATAATTACTACCTTTACAAATAGTCATGTTAAGGGCAACAATTATACATTGAGTATTACACACTCTAGTCATGCTCTGAGTTCTAATAAATTACAACAAGATCAAACAACACAACTTAGCGTTCAAATCAAACTACAAAAATCATCGCATCAAGCTTTTAATATATTGGTTATATTTTAAATAATCCTTTTGCTTGTGAAATCCATTTCCTAATTAAAGTTCAAACTATTGGCAACATCATGTTTGAAAAATAACAAGGATGCACTTTTCACCATTACAATAATTTTTATATACACAACCAACATCATTTACCACCACATCAAGTTTCCAAACATGCGATCAATGCCCACATCTATATGCTAGCTATTGATCTCACCTTTAGATTAGATTGATACTCTTTCAAATTCTATTGCTTTTATTGACATGGCATACAAACTTAACAAGTTGGATGTGATAACTACAACACTTGAAGCCATGTTGACAAAAGTTTGGATTTTTTTATGTTATTATCTTTTCATGCTATGTTGTGTCACATTAATAGAGAGTTTCAAGGAAAAAATTATCTAAAGAACTATCCATAGAAATATTAATTAGTTAGAAGTGGTGACTCACACCATATAAGAGTCCATGAAGAGGGTAATTATAGTCATGTAGGTTGTAAAGATAGACAAACTAATTACAAACTAGGTTTTACTTTTTTCTTCATTTGTGAGAGCTTCGTTTGTACATGGATACCTAACATGGCCTAGTAGCTAGGATCTATCCTTGCATCTTTGCATCTTGCATATTCTACCTAAGTTGCACTTAAGAGGGGTGTTGGTGTAAAAAAGGTGTTTTACCTACCTAGTTTACCACCTAGATCCTATTCACACTAATTACTTAAATTTACTTGGGGTACACATAAGATACTTATGAATTTATGTCTCAAGTCATAAGATTAAGGCACATGTTATAATCTTATTTAGTCCTATGTCTCACCTTGGTTTATATAACAAAGGTATTCTCTTTATAATCTCAACCATCTTAATCCATTGTAATCCATTATCATTGTATAGAAAAAGAAAAAAACTCTATAGTAAACTTGCAAAATTACTCAATCAAAGAACCCCTCCAAACAAATATGATTTAACATTTCATACTTAATGCGATTACAATTATCACTTGCTAAAAAATACTAAGTATTTTTTTATCTCAATGCTTTATAATTGTTAAAATAAGACCAAATGTTAAAAATCAAATTTTGTATCACAATGAATACAAATCGATAAAACCATAATATACATAAAAAATTATGCACTTTTACAAAAAATACACTTGAAAAGGAATCTGTACGAGCTTGAATGAAGCCCCCAAAATTCCCAACACAAGAACTATTCAACAACACTTATTACAAACTATAAATTTTAAAAATTAGTATCAAAATCTAAAGTCATTTTCACCACCTTGTAGAATGCAAAAAAATAGCCCAAATAAAAAAAAGTGCTTAAGAAAAGGAGTTTCTAAGTTTAAGTTATGAGTCTTCAAAGTTACTATAAAATTGAAAATGCCAATAGAGAGTAGGGGGAGTGGGGGGATTCAAAAGGCACATGCTAACATCAACATAACATCACAACTAAATTTGACAAAATTATTGCTAGAATTGGAGGTGTAGCCAAATGTAGAGGATTTTTATTGTATCTAAGATTTCACCAAATCTAGAGCTTTGCTAAATCTAGTAGGGTTGTCTAAAGGAGAACCAAAATTGATTATTCTACTAAAATAAGTGTCAAATTTGGTGAGTTTTCTATAGAAAATGTTTATTATTAAATTGTTTTTGAAATAAATTATGATGAGGTTGGGGGGGCATGTGGGTGACACCCCGTGCCTCAATAAAGAGAGGTTGAGCCCTCTTATGGTGTTGCAACCATAATGGGGGTTCACAAACCCTTAGAGGGGTTGCAAACTCTAAAATAGGGCCCATGCCTTAAAAAGTGCCCCCTTTTGGTACAAGACTCGACAAGGATTTGCATAAGTTACCTATTAGGCATCCTTCAAAAAAAAATAAAAAAAATTATACAATTTTAAAAAATTATGAAATTGTTTTTTTATTTATAGAAATATATATATATTTAGTTTAAAAAATCGTACTATATTGTGTAAGGGCAGGTCGCACAATGCAAAAGAAAAAAAACAAATCTCAGAAGACAACTTTCTTCGAAATCAACAAATTGATAGTTGATCTTTAAGTTCTTGGGCCTCCTAAACATGATCACGAGGTCAAATTTGACCCAAAATGCTTCAAAAGTATGACTACCTTCTAGATCTAACAACCAACTTCCAACTTCAAACATTTGCATAGCTGGCCTCTAATGTTTAATTGGGACAAAACAAAAGATAAATTTGACATTTTTGAACACTCTGAATGTAATGGTGAGCTCAAATGTGCTCCACTAATTTTTCAAATACACTTGTAGTACAAAATAATAATAAAAATCCTTCCAAAATTTGGTATTTCTATCACAACTTTATGATTCTCTAGATCATCTAAGGATGCACAAGAAGAGCATACTTAAAGCTTCAAAAAACTAGAAGATCTTATCTTCACTCAAGATCTCCTAAAAGGCTAACCAAAGACACTCAACAAGTTGTAATACCATGAAAGATTTGGCTATGGAGATAGCCATCCAAGATCTAAAGGCCTAATGAAAAGTATGAAGTACTCAAAATATCAATATGACAAAAATAAACTATATTCCTATCAAATAATACAAATAGAATGTATATACCATGTATGACAAAGTCTTGGTTATATAGACCAAGGTGAGACATAGGACAACATAAAATTATGACAATTGTCTTAATCTTATGATACGAGACATGAAATGAAAGTTCCCTACATAAACTTGAGTGATAAGATGTGAAAAGAGCCCAATATTAGAGCTAGTTAAGAAATAATCCTATTCACACCAACAATATGTCTTATTATTCAAAGGCATTCAATTACATTCATTTCACTTCCTCTCTCATCCTATGTCATTTGCATTAAAGGAAAATTCATTAAAATAACACCTAAATTGATGTACAAAAAGGAATCAAAACTTATATAAACATTTGCATGTTTAAAGTTTGTTGTCTTTGATCCTTCACACTATTGTAAAGTCAATCTTTTTTAAGGTTGGCTTAGGAGGTGTCCCCAACAAACTGGCACCCCTTCAAAAGTATTCTCAAATATCACTAATCTTTTACAAGAACAAACATCAATAACTTCAACAAACTAGAGAGGAGAAGTGCATGACTTGCATGTTTAGATCCACAAGATATAGGGCAAATATGTTCCTAAAGAATTATTTCAAACCTATAGACTTACTTAAAAAGAGACAAACCTTACACAAAACTCAAGACAAAATATGGAAAAAAATATATAATTCCAATTTCAAAAATAAAGAATTCCAAGACTAAATCATAATTATCTATCTTCATTCCTAAAATTAAATACATCCACCAACACATTTATATTCCTAATTTTTAATATTTAATTGTTCAAATATCAGTCTTATAAGTATCATTAATTATTCCAAGATAATTTATGTGCATTGCATGCATTTCATTCTATTAAACTAATTAAAAAGAAAAAGGAATTTTCTTCTTTTATTATGTTCTCCTTCGATCCCCTCTTTTATTACATCCTTGATACAACGTTCGGATAACAAGCCTAACAAGAACAGAAGGCAAAACACAGCCAGATAAAATAGGTAGAAGGTAACATATTAAAGTAATAGATATGCAGAGCTATTATATAGCCGCGTAGGTATCAATGAAATCTGCAGGATTTCCAACTTTTCCAACGGCCATATCACTATAAAAAGCCTGCCTGAATTGGGAAAATGTAAAAGGTCTGTAACATCGTGGATGATCATCGTCTACAATCTCCTCTGGAGCAGTAATTTGTTGATCTGGATGAAACTGGACAAAATAAGGTAGGGATATGCGATTCTTCCACCCTTTGTAAACAACCCTGTGCTCCGCGCTGCGATACCTGCCATTGCTCCATGCCTGCACGGTGCACAAATTCATCCAGCCAGACAAAAATATTACAAATACAATTCAGAAACCTTAGATAGTATTGTTTACAAATATTGTTGATTTCAGAAACCCTAGGTAATTGGCTACACTGCAGACAAAACGATTATTATTGATTACAGAAACCCTAGATAATTGAGTACATTGCAGAAGAAACGATTTTAATTGATTCCAGAAACCGTAGATTGCAGACAGAACAAGTATAATTGATTACAGATATCCTAGATAATTGAGTACACTGCAAAGGAAACAATTATAATTGATGACAGAAACTACAGATATCTGAGTATACTGCAGACGAAACAGTTATAATTGAATCCAGAAACCCTAGGCAATATGATATAGTGAAGACAAAACAATTTGCAAACAAACTATAATGGAGTCGTTTTCAGACCTTCATGCTGTCGCCCACATTAATGACAAATGAATGAGGAAGAGGCTTCACGTCCACCCACTTCCCTTCCTTCGATCGAACTTGGAGACCGCCCTCCTTGTCCTGATAAAGGATAGTAAAGCAGCCGATATCTGTATGAGAACGCGGGATCTCCTCCTCCATTGGCATCTTTCCATCTGAGACATAGATGTTTATACGCATGTGACTCAAGCAATTTTCGAAGTCGGTATGGTAGACAGTCTCCACGTCCAACCTTAGGCTCGCTATTATGATTTTACTGATCTTGCTTGCCAGATCAGCCACAGAGACGGTATATGTTCGAATTGCCTCGCTGCCAAAGCATGGTTTAAATAGCAAACAATAAACGAATTTTAATGGGTTACGAAACGGAATAATGCAGCGGGAGGGTTAAAAAACATACCAGAATTTTGGGTTTCCTTCCTCTGGCCATATCTGGTCGCATACTTCATGCACCGAATTTGAATTAGGCAGTTCCGTGAAACAGAAGTTCTGAATCCAAGGTGTACGAATGTATCCATTCTTTGGCTTAGAAAGGGCAGCCTTTCCTATAATTTTTGAAGGGTTAGCAGTGGCTCCGTTTTCTTCAATTTCTCCAGTGCTAGAAGTGATCGCCTTTTCTTTAGCGTCTGCAGGGTTAGATGTGACAAGATTTTCTTTAATTTCTGGAGGCAGTGCGCACAGCTGTGTGGCCAGGGACTCAACATTTTGGAGAAGATCTGCTGGAATTCCATGGTTTACAACATATAAAAATCCCCATTCTTCACAGGCCTCTCTGAATCTGGCCAACGCGGGATTACCCATCTCTTGTTGTCCATCAATGGCATGGGAAATTTGTGAAATGTCAACCACAGGGAGAATAGCTTCATTTTCCTGCGAACAAGACATGGCACCACTGAGCTTTTTTCCACCCACACGCGCAGTAATAATACTGTGAGTGTTACAGTTTACTCAAATTCTTCCGTCATGATATTCTTCTGCAGAGGAAGATAAGGAGGGGGACAGACAATAGACAGAAGTTGGTTTGGGTCATGGGTTTGCTCTGCATAGGTCTTGGTTCAACCCCATTCTCGCGGTTGATCGGTGGGTCTGTATGCGGGCTATGGCATCCACCAGCAGGCGGCTAGTCGCACCCCAGCTCGCCTCAGTTACCCAAAGTATGAGCTGTTGGGCCACTGAGCTGAGTCGCGGGGACACCCCTGCCACAAATATATATATATTAAGGAATGCAGACAATGAATAAACAGAATTATTAAAAGAATTGTGGAGGAAATTTCCCTGAAATGGAAAGCAGACATAGTTGTACAACTGCATATGCAAGGGAACAGGTAATTTCAATGAATGGGACATCAAACAAGAATTTCCAATAAAGGAACAGAAAAAGCCTTAAATAAGGAAGATAATGAAAGCAAACATAAAGTTAAATAAAAGAGAGGAACATAAGCAAGGGAACAGGCAATTTCAATGAATAGGACAGCAAACAAGCATTTTCAATAAAGGAAGAGAAAAAGCCTTAAATAAGGAAGATAATGAAAGCAAACATAAGGTTAAATAAAAGAGGGAACATAAGCAAGGGAACAGGTAATTTCAATGAATAGGACAGCACACGAACATTTTCAAGAAAGGAACATAAAAAGCCTTATAAATTGGGAAGGAAATAAGGAAGATAATGAAAGCAAACGGAAAGTTAAATAAAAGAGGGAACATAAAATTTGATTTTTTTGTTTTAGGAAACATAAAATTTGATTTTTTTGTTTTAGAAAATTTCAGTGAAAGGTACAAAGCTGGTCATACACACAAATATATACAGTTATTTCCAACAGTTGACCTTTATTAGCAGTAAAATTACCATAAACGTTTAGCCCTTTCTATCAATAATCAATATATTCTAAGAAAAGCTTTGTTCAAATTTGGCTGTCAAAAGTTGAGTATAATTATGGTTTGAAAAGTTTTCTATTTTAAATCGTTCATGACTGATCAGTTGAAATGTATGATGATTCAACTAGGCAAATTCTAATTTATTAGTATAATGAAAATTTAAAACACAGTTGAAATGTATGATGATTCAACTGGTCAAATTCTAATTTATTAGTATAATGAAAATTTAAAACATATTTTATGAAATTGATCATAAGCAAAAGAAAAAGGTATGTTATTTTCAGTCATCTTTCCGTTATTTTTTGAGCTAAAAAGAAGCTCTTTTGTGTATAGGTCTTCATAATAACTATGTTACCAAAAACATGAAGTATAGTTTTGTTGCTCGTTTTAACACCCAAACAACATTTTCATTCTTAATGACCATTTTTCAACCTGCCATATGTTTATTTTTAAAAGATCTAAATTTTGTAAATAAAATATTGTTTATTTTTAAAAGCTTCTAAATTTTTCCTTCATTTATGTGGGTAATTTTTTAAAAAACTAAAAACATGTGTAGTTTTAATTCTTAAAAAAAAAAAAATCTATTTTTTAATCATATCTTGTTACCTTTTTTTATTATAAATTAAAATTACAGCTAAAATATATAATTATTTTTTTGAATTAAATTTTTTAATAAATCTAAATTTTTAAAAATGTGTATTACATAATCCGTTTCTTGTAGACAAACTCTTAATTCCATTTTTGTCACATTGTTCTTATATTTTCGATTTATGTTTCTAATCACAGAGCATAATAATGTTGTGGCTGATTCTATGAGACAGATTATTCTATTTAATATGGAAAAGTAAATGTTAGTTTTTCCAAATCATATTATTCATCAGAAAACATAATGCTAAAATTTTACTCTAATATTATTTTTCAAATTGTCTCTTTATTTTCAAATACAAGAAGTCCCAAAAAAACATGTAAAGACCAACTATCATTAAATGAGATTAAATTTCAAATTTTATAGCTCCAAAAAAGGATATCCTATGTTCTATGCAGCTCCACAATATGTTAAAATTTAGAGTTTAATCTTATTCTTCTGTTGTAACACTTCCAAAGCTCTTTTCATGGACAGGATATTCATCTTGCATTAATTCTGTTTATCTCTATTATGAAATTACTATTTTTTTCTGTGTTAGCGTGAATATTATTCACCTTCTTAAGTTTACTTAGGATTAATTGTGCATTTGTTATTCAGGTAGTTTTTTCGTGCTGGGAAGTTTTATACCTGTCACACATTTTCATGCCTTTATAAGGCAGTATTGTATAGTATGTAAATTATCTCATTTTTCATTCTCTCTCTGGTGAAATAGCCTGTGTGCTTCTCTACATATTTTTGAAGGTTTATTTGCAAATGATTTTTCTGGGTTATTTGCTCTAACATGGTATCAGAGCCACCCAATCTGCAACTCCTTCCTTGAGAGTTTTCGTCGGGGAGTTTGAGATTTTTTTTTTTTCTGGCATTTAAATTTCAAAGTTGCCTCATTTTCGATTTCTTGTTGTTTGAAGATCGATTGCATATGAGGGCCCGTTTTTTTCTGCTATTTGGAGATTGCTAGTGAATTTCCGTATGGTAGGTAGCGATTTCTTATTGTGAGGATGAGCCACGACATTTCTTTTCATTTGGCACGATTTTCTTCCTCAGTGGAGCCATTTCTTTTGGTTGGCAAATTGGAAGACTCGATTTACAAATTTGAAGGCCCATATGGAAGACTGCATGCCATGAATTTGCTTGAGGCTACGCAATTTTCCTCTTTGTGGCGTGGTAGATCTATCCAGGTCGAAGTCACTGTGGAAGGAGGGGTTTTTTTTTAGGCTGTTGGAGGGCCCGATTTTCCTTTGTAAAAGCACGATTTTGTTGTGTTGAGCCCGTTTCTCTATGGGAGGAACGATAATTGAAGGCAATCACACTAGCGTATATTCCTGTGAAGAGGCCTGATAGAACTAGGAAGCAATTTCTATTTTTGGAAGCCAGTGTTTTTTTATTTGTGGAGCACGTTTGTTTTGAAGGCATTAATTTTGATTGTGGAAGGCCACAATTTTTTCAGACACTCGCCTTTTTGTTGTTGGCGCATCCTTTTGTGCATCATGTTTTTCAATTTGCAAGGAAGTCGCGATTTGGTGAAGAGGCGAGGAATTTTTGAGGAAGGTCATTCACAGAACAATGCATTCTTCTGCATTGGAACCCATTTCATTCCATCTAGAGGCCATGTTTTGGAGGGAGGCTACGTTTTTTTTTTGTTGGCTATGAAAACTTCTCAGTTTGAAGAGATGTTCTTTTTGCTGCAATGATATTCCTATTTGAAGGGCAGCGATTCTGAAGAGGCCCGATTTTGTGCATTCCATTCACGATTTGCAGTAAGGGCACGATTTTGTACTTGGACACATTCGATTTGGTTGAGGAGAGGTGTTATCAAGGGTCTCAATCTCCATTTTTGAAGAGGCCACAAATTTCAAATTGCTCTAGAACTATAGAGGTTGTGGTTTATTGGAGGTATTCTAATCAAACTTTATATTTTATAAAGTTTTGAATGGCAATAAATATTTAGGGATTTTGTGTAGCCGAAGTGGTGAGTGGGTCCATGTTCTTTTGAAGTGTTTTCCATAACATTTATCCCACATTCTCCAAATGCGGATGTCTTTTTGTGCTCTTATACAGCCTAATGCCTGGACTGTTAAGAGCAAGTCTCATAGGAGGTTTTCTTGCTTGTGTGGATGGTGAGTGATTTGGTGTGGGAACCCAATAGGGTCTTTAATTTTTTGCTCAATTTTTTTAGATTTACAGCCCTCTTTTGCATCATTGCTTCCTAAAGTATTTTGGGAAGGCTTCATTTGCAATATTTGGGAGTTTCTAATTGTTGTTGAAGGTTAATGTCTTTGTATTTTCAAAGATTTGTCATAGTTGATTATGGGGTTTTCATTTCATCCTGTTGTGATTATGTTGAAAAGGGGAAACTATAAACAATGGAGAGATGGTATCATAAAACATCTCAGATGGCTTCATTTTTTGCCACATTTATATAGTCTTTTTCCCCTTCCTGGTACTGATAGTAAGAAATTTGCATGGAACTACAAAAGGGATCATGTCCTAGGAGTTATTACAATGCATATTGATGATGCCACTTTAAATGCTAATGATCATTTTGAGTGTCCTCATATTCTTTGGACTAAAATTTGGGAAATACATGGAGATCCTAATACTTATCTATTCTCAAATGATCTTATTTTAGATTCTCTTGTGCTCTTCATTTTTCAAACAGGATGCCCTATGATCACACTACTATGTAGGAGTTTGAAGTTTTGAAACACTTTGAGTCTTCAGATGAGGATGATGGGGGTTCTTCAGATGCTCCTTCTTCTCCATCAGGGACAATTGATGTACCTTCACCTTCAGTGATTCATTGTGCAAAGTCATTGTTTGAGGCTCCTATCATTCTTGTTCATCAGGACCATTCATCTTGTGTTGGTGATTCAATGAGCACATCCAGTGGTTCATCACAACTAGTATCTCATTGCCTTCCTGATTGGGATTCTTATTTTGCATACATTGGTTCATTGTTCATAGAATCTCATATTTCTTACTTCGAAGACACATTTGAGGGTATATCCCTCCTATTTGATGATATTTGTAGTACAATTGTTGTCACTCCATCTCAGTTTCTAGAGAATGTTCAAAATTAGTTTCTAGTGGTACCTTGTTTGTCACCTTCTATTGTGATTGGGCATGTTTCTGATTGGTTTGTGTCATCATCTTCCAAAGTCTTGGCGACACATGAGAAAATTTCAAAGACATTTTCATCCTACATTTGTATTTCACTTGCTCATTCCTATCTAGAGCGGGAAGCATTCTTGCATTTGTACTTCATTTTGTTTCTTCCAAAAGAGAGACAAGTTGTTTGTCGACATTGGATTATGTTTTTTCTTCAGAAACTTACCATTTTTGTAGGTGATTACACATTGTGGGGGGCTATATAGTCTCTATTTTTCCCTCTTATGGCGGGCCATTGATTGTATATACATGATGTATGTAGTCCTTCGGGGGTGTGATTGAGTCCTCCATCCATGCATCATTTTATGTTTTCTTTTCTCTCTTTTGGAGAGGGGTTTCTTCCCACGGGGTTTTTCTCCTTTTCTCCGCTTGTGAGATTTTTTCTTTTATGCATTGTAAATAGGTACCTAACATGGTTGTGTAGCCAGAACCCATATTGCATCTTCATTTTTTTTTTGCATTTTTAGTTTCTCTAAGTTGCACTTAAGGGGTGTTAGCATGAATATTATTCACCTTCTTAAGTTTCCTTAGGATTAATTGTGCATTTGTTATTCGGATAGTTTTTCCCATGCTGGGAAGTTTTATACCCATCACACATTTTCATTCCTTTATATGGCAGTATTGTATAGTATGTAAATTATCTCATTTTTCATTCTCTCTTATGGTGAAATGGCTTGTGTGCTTCTCTTGCACATTCATGAAGGTTTATTTGTAGATGATTTTCCTAGGTTATTTGCTCTAACACTTTGACTACTTTTTTTTCTTATATTGTTTATTTTAATTTTTTAAATAACATCAACTTGTTGTACAACAAATTTTCAATTTTTAAGGAATTTGGTCAGATGAAAACCTCACCGGAAATCAGACTCATGAAAAAGGATGAAAATTGAGGAATAACTTAGGCAACTCAAATGTCAATCCTTGTGTCATGACCATCCTTTGTTGTGGCCTATTTTATTGGGGTGACTCTATCCCATATAAAACCTTTGCCTGCACTTAAAAACAAACCTCGTGAATATTTTTGGAAGACTCAAGAGATATTAGATTCTATAAAATTAAGAGACAACACAAAGAAAACAAATTTATGCATCACGAGGGTGGCGTAGGTAAGCAATTGAGATAATTGTATTTTTATTAAAATAAAAAATAACAAAATCTTATAGCTACATTCATTATATTTTATTATATTTTATGTTGATTTTTGTAGCTCAAAAGGTGGAATGTGGAGTTGCTTTAAAGCAACTCGAGTTGGATTTTCAGCAATAGCAGATATTTTATTTATTCATAGAATGTTTCAAAATTTGTGAGGTTGAGATAAGACCGAGAATGGTTTTATGTGTGAGTTAGTCAAGTAATGTAAGGAAATTTTGTTTTCTTGCACATTGATGTAAATCAGTAGGGCTCTATATATGTAAGATTGCTACATAAGAAACTTATTTTTGTATTCTAGAAGAAAAATTTGTTGTTAGGCTGAATAGAAGATCCAACATTTGCAATTTTTTCCCCACACTGGGATTTCCTAGGTATATCTATGTTATTGTCTATTTGTGATTGGCTTCTTGTTATTTTTTTCTTCCACTATTATTAGTTGTTAATTAACCCAATGTATTAATTGTTATAAATCATATTTCTTTTATGTGATTTATTATGCAATTAATCTATCGTTGGGTTATAATAAATTAACATGGTATCAAAGCTCTAAACTCTGAATATGAAGCCAAGATTTGTGACGTATATTTCAAGAAAAAAATTAGAATTTTGTCTCCAGTTTCTTCTATGACTATGGCAACCAGTGTTCAATATGAAGATAGGCTTGAAGGTGTGTCTAACTTCTTACAATGGAAGGTCCGTATTACATTCATTCTCAAGGAGAACATGTTGTGGATCTATGCTAGTACAGAGGTGACACAACCAATAAATGATCCTATTTCCCTAGATTCGAATGAAGTTAAGGAGGCCTTGAGGCTCAGAGGATTATTCTTGATGGGGTAAGAGATCATCTAATTCCCCATCTATCAGGGAAAGACACCACCAAGGAGATGTGGGATATGCTCACAAAAATGTATCAGAGCGACTATCAAAGTCGTAAGATGATGCTCAAGGACAAATTACATAACACCAAGATGTCCAAAGGTGATAGTGTAACCTCTTACTTGTCCAAGCTGACACAAGTCAAGGATGAGTTGGTTGTTGTTGGAGAGATGATTGTTGAAGATGAGTTGGTGTGTATATCCTTGAATGGTTTCCCGAAGCACTGGGAAGTTTTTTTCAAGTGTGTTGTCGATAGAGATTTCCTACCCAACTGGGTGAGGCTTTGGGATGATTTTGTTCAGGAGGAGATCTATGAAGGTTCTCATCGAGGAGATCAGACGAAGAAGGTTCAAGACGAAGAAAATCTTGCTCTTGCAAGAAAGGGTAAGAAGAAGTCCAATAAAGAACAAATGGAAGGTTCTTCTTCCAAGAGTGAGAAGAAGAAAGATCTAACCAAGATAAAATGTTTTTTCTGCCATCAGTTGGGTCACTATGCCAGTCAGTTTCTGAATAAGAAAAATAAGGATAAGCAAAAGAAGCAAGTTGTTGCTATAACAGAGGTGGATGAGTTTGCATCATGATTTGAGAATGAGTTTTCTCTCTTTGCATGTCTCTCAATTTCAATTGCCAACAAGGTATGGTATATTGATAGTGGGGCTTCTTGCCACATGACAGGAGTCAAAGAATGTTTCACCAATTTGGAGGAGAAGAAGTTGGATTTCTATATTGAGCTCAGAGACAATGCCAAGTACCATGCAACTGGTGTTGGCACGTTCAAGTTTCAAAGGGAGTCTAGAAAACCTCTATTGGTGGACAACATGTTGTGTGTCCTTGGCATGACAAAGAATTTAATCTTTGTTTCTACTTTTGAAGATAATGGTTACATCATGACCTTTGAGAGGGGAAAATTCTATATTCATCCCAAGGATTCCAAGGTTGCAAAAGTGATTGGAGTCAGGCATGGCAGCTTGTTTTGGTTACAGTTTGAGCCAGCACATGCATTGGTTAGTAGTTGTAGAGGGCTAGGAGAATTGTGGCATGGGAGGATGGCTCACCTTCACTATGGAGCACTTAATATTCTCAAGGAAATAGTGGCAGGACTGCCTAAGATGAGGACAAAAAAGCATGAGGTGTGCAAAGGTTGTGCACTTGGGAAATATGCCAAGACTAATTTTCCAAGCAGTGACACTAGATCCAAAGGGATTTTAGATCTTGTACACTTAGACGTGTGTGGGCCCATGACAACAATATCCTTGAATGGGTACGAGTATTTTGTTACTTTCATTGATGACTTCTCTAGGAAGACGTGGATATATTTTTTGAAGAATAAAGATGTCTTCAATAAGTTCAAAGACTTTAAGGCTCTCATGGAGAACCAAATTGGGAGGAAGATCAAGATATTGAGGTCTGATAATGGATGCAAGTATACCTCAAATTCCTTCAAATATTTATGCGCTCAGGAAGGTATCAAGAAAGAGTTGATAGTTTCGTACAACCCTCAGTAGAATAGGGTTTTTGAACGGAAAAAAAGGTCTATAGTTGGAGTAGCCAAGGCCATGCTTCATGATCAAGATCTGCCTTGGTTCTTATGGGAAGAAGCTTGCAATATAGCTATGTATTTGTAGAATAGGAGCCCTCACAAAGTGTTGGGAAAATTGACTCCAAAAGAGGTGTACACAAGTAAGAAACTAGATTTGGGGCACATTCGCATATTTGGATGCCTTATGAATTGTCACATTCATGTGGAGAAGAGAACCAAGTTGGAACCAACTATAGAGAAGGGTATCCTTGTTGGGTATAGTGAAACTTCTAAGGCCTATTGGGTTTACATTCCTTCCCTCAGGAAAATAGTTGTTTGCAGAGATGTGAAGTTTGAGGAAGAGAGGGCTCTTCAGAACTCTAGAAACTTGATGAATAAGGAGGAGAAATCACCCATGGTTGAGGCAACAAAAATTCCTCAAACTTTAGTCACGCAAGCTAGATAGAAGAGCAAGTAGGTCAAGCAGACTTATCAGAAGGAGGAACAAATTCCTCAACCTCAAATTCCTATTACCGAGAAGAGGAGAAACGGGGCGATTGAGTAGATACTAAGAGAGGCCCAAGAATATGTTAGTGATCCATAGGATTCAGTTAGATAGAGAAAGGCTCCCAAACGTTATTCTGAGTATGTGGCACTTATGAGTGAATTAGTTGAAGTAGAGCCTTCCAGCTTTCAGGAGGCGTCCCAACACCAAGTATGGAGGGATGTCATGGTGGAAGAGTATACCAGAAGGTAAGTCTGTGGTGGGCTTGATATGGTTTTATAAGATTAAGCATGTTGCAGATGGTAGTGTGGAAAATTTTAAAGCCCAGTTTTTGGCTAAGAGGTTTTCTTAGAAGGAAGGGATCGACTATGACGAGACTTTCGCTCTAGTAGTTAGGTACTCATCCATAAGATCTATCATTTTTGTAGCACACAAATGGGTTGGAGGATTCACTAGATGGATATAAAGAACTTCCTCAATGGAGTGATTGAGGAAGAGATTTACATAGAACAACTAGAAGGATTTGAACCACATGAGAGGGATTCTCATGTATGTAGGTTGAGAAGAGCACTATATGGGCTCAAGCAGGCTCCCATGGCATGGTATTCATGTATTGATAGTTAATTGTAGAGTGTGGGATTCATCAAGAGTGAGGTAGATCCGAACTTGTACTTTGTTCTGGAGAAGGGTGAACTTCTCATATTGGTGTTGTATGTTGATGAATTGTTCCTCACGAGGTCAAAGGAGATCATAGCACACTGTAAGTAGGATCTTGCAGGAGAGTTTGAGACATGAATGACTTGGGGTTGATGCACTACTTTATGGGATTGGAGTTATGGCAAAAAGAGGGAGAAATATTTCTTGGACAAGGGAAGTACTTACTTAATATCTTGAAATGGTTCAGGATGGAGAACTATAAGCCCATGTCCACACTGTTATGCCTTGCATAACCACCCCATTTCAATTTTAAAATGGGACCCTCTTTTGCTTTCGCTCTTTGTGTTTTTCTCCCTTCAATTTTGAGGTTTTCCTTTGCCTTGGCATGTGCTTAATATGTTTATATTGCCTGCCCAAGTTTTTTCCCCAAGTTGCATATTGAAAATCTTATGTTTTGGGTGAAGTTCAGGTTTTTACCCTGGTTTGGGATTTTCCGGTCTGTCTAGATTTTCCCAGTTTTCTTTCAAACTCCGGTTTCAATGTTGTTGTTCAGATTTTTGAGCCAGTTTGGGATTGTCTGCCCCATCTAGATTTTCCCGGATTGTGCTTGAAGTCCGGCTTGACCTGTTTTACACTGCAGTTCAGAGATTTCTAGCCTTCACGGAATTTCGCCTGGGTCGGATTTTTCTGGATTTTCGTCTACCCGTTGAGTTTCTAAGTTTGGTCATTTTTGGAGATTTATGCCATTTTTCTTTATCATTTGCATTCCCCTGATTTGGATGTTCAATCTTGTTGTGCTTTAAAGCGTTATGGTCTTGCTTGGAGTTCGAATTCATGTGTGTTTGAGCATTTCATGGCATGCCCTATGCATTCATGGTTAAAATCTAGGGTTTCATGCCTAGGGCATCGTCATTTTGTCTTGATTTGCTTTCGATTGAGCCTAGGATTCGAAGAAGATCTGTAGGAGGCTCGTGTTAAATGATTTTCGTTCCCAAGGTCCTCAAATTTATGACCTTTGGTCAATTTGAGCGAAGTCGTGGCCGGTGTTCAGGTTTTCGGTCAGGTTTAGGATTTTCCTACCTGGCCAGATTTTCTCAGATCTCTTCAATTTCCTGAAAATGTGTTGGTGTCCGGAGTTTTACGCTCTTCACGGAATTTCGGTCTGGACGAATTTTTTTGGATTTCCTACCAAAGCTTCGAGTGACTTGAAATTGTTGACACATGAATGATTTAGATGATGAATGCTTGATACTCCATGCTTATTTTGATGGATTTCAAAATGTTATATGCATTCATTCTTCATTCAAGTGATCTATTGGTAAACCTTATGCCTGCTTCAGAATTCTCTGTTCTAGCCGGATTTTCCTGATTTCCTTCAGTTTTTCGAAGTTAGAAGTTTTGAGTCGTCCACGAAAATCTGGTCCAGCCGGATTTTTCTAAATTCTCTGTTGTGCTTTGTGGAACTTAAGGAATTGGATAAAATTAATGAATCTAATGATGAATTCTTAAACATATCTTGCTTTAGCTTGATGAATTTCACTATTGTATGCTGCTTATGTTCATTTTGATGATCCAGTGTTGATGCTTAATGGCTAATTTAATGGTTTTATCATGATTTTAAGCTAACACTTTGATGAAATGTTGTCAACAATCGGATTCTCACATTGGTGTTTGATGAATGCAGGCTGAGTCTAGCAAGGTAGCGACTGGAAAGGCTAAGAGAGACACAAAGGGATCATCCATCGCTAAAATAGGAAAAAAGAATGAAGTTGTACGTGAAGAGTAGGATTCTTGAGAGCAAGATGACATCAGCCTAGTTCGAGGTTTCAGATCCGAGCATGAACACCCTGTTGTGAAGGACTAAGGCTATCATGGGATATGGTAGCTAGGCACCAGCTAGATGACACAGCTACCTACAATGCAATCATTAATGAATACCAATCCAATAAGAGAGACTGGGACAATATGATGAGGCAGCTGGAGAATGATATTAATGCCATTGAATGGCGAACTAGGGTTTCGCCTATGTCACTTGTGAATGGCTTGCAAAGGACGTTCTTTATGACGAAGGCCAGAATGGAGCAAGGTATGGGCGACGTGGGGGAAGCAGTTAATGCAAAGTTGCGTCGAAAGTCGTGCTTCCTCATCATTTTGCTTTACCTCTTCACGCATTTTGATCCAAGTTATGAGGCAGATCCTAGGCCGATCTAGTCGGTGCCCTTCCATTTAATGCATGTTTTACTTTGTTTTGAACTCTTCTAGGGTCGACTTGTTCTATGACCGACTTATTGTAAACCCTAAACTGGGCCGATGCATCTAGTGCATTTTATAAAATGGCATTTCGCCTCTTTTGTGAGGGTGAGAGGGGTTAAAAAAGAAGAGTTATAAGAGTTAGAGAGTAGTTAGAAATGGTAGTTAAGAAGGGTGAAGAAGATTCAGAAGGTAGTAGAAAAAAGGTTAGAAAAGAAAGTTAGGGTTTTTGAAGGAAGTTAGACATTTTTTTATAGTTCAGCAAGAAGAGGATGGTGATGATCTTCTTGATTTTCTTAGCATAGATGGAGATAGTTTAAAGACATGGGTTTCTGTACACTGGTGATATTTCCAAATTTGTAAATGTTGCTTATCTATTTCATTAAAAGTAGGAGCAGCCAGATTTAAACCTACTTTATATTATGCTCTAGAATGTATTCATTTTGGGTTAATCATTTGATTTGAAAAGATTTCCAGGAATGAAATTTTATCTTATGTTTTGTTTGAATGATGATTTGCAATTTACTGTTAAAGTTTGCACTGTGAATGAATGAAACTTTGTATCAATCACAAGTTAATTTTATTCTGTAGTTCTAGTTTAGGAATTCCTTGGAAGGAAACAAGTCTGATTAGTTGAATGAATCAACATTCTTTTCAGTTTGAAAACCTTGATCTATCTTTTTCTATTTCTTTAAAACCCCTAGTTAAAGTAGTTTTAGATAGATTTTTGATCTTGCAACAATCCAAAAGCTCAAAACCAGCAGGCCCCTTGAACATTACAGCCATAATGACCACTTCGTGAAATAGCAATGTTGTGAACCAATATCAAAGACCTTGGGAGGTGATTAGTTTGATTACTGATTGTCTCTTTTAGGAGAGGTGAGATATTTTTACTTTAATCTTACCTGCATGTTGTGGGTAAACTTGGCACCTCAACAGAAACTGGCGCTAGAAGGAGGGCCAGAAGAGAAAACTAGATAACATTGGGTCTTTCTCACTAGAGAGGTCCTATAGAGTTCTTCGATCAACTGAAAACCCACCACCTTTTATAGAACTCAAAACCCCAACAAGACACAAAATTCACAGGGCGACCATTCTACCACCCTTGTCAGCTCCACTCACTCCACCAAGCTTTTCACCAATACCCCAGTTGATACCCATGAATCCACCACCAAATCCACCTCAATTGACATTACAGCTGGTTCAACCCATCCAATAGTTGGCTCAACCTCCACCACTGCCACCAATGGCATTTTTTGTGAATAATATGTCTCCACTAGGGACTATTCCTAGAGGCTTTCATGATATGCCTAAGAATCCTGAGAGATTTTGTCCCAAATACATTCATGGTGAATCAAGGAGTGTTGAGGAGCACATACAAGCTTTTAAGGACGCTTGTACCAGAGCCCAGATAGCTCACCATGATGTGGTTTGTAGGTTGTTCCCTTATTCCTTAGGGGATATGGTGTACAATTGGTACCTAAATCTTCCACAAGGTTTTATTCTGAGCTGGACAGATCTAGAGAATGCTTTCATCAATCAGTTCAGAGTTTATGTGGATCTAGCCATTTTGTTCCATCAATTTTCTACCATTAAGAAGGAGCCATGTGAATCACTGCCCTTGTTTAATACAAGGTTTCAATGAATGTATAGGAGATTGCAGGACCCCTATCTAGTTGATGAGAATAGTGCCATTTAGGAATATCTTAGAGTTATAGACCCTTTGCTTGGCTTGTTCCTACAAAGGACTTATCAGCCGACAAATATTGATTCTCTGTCTAAAGTTTATCATCTACCCATCAAGCTACAACAAAAAACTAGCTCTCAACAAGGGAACTTGGGAGGGGGGTTTCCTTCTATGGGGTATCAGATGCCTAATCCAACCTCTGTATTCAATATTGTCCCAGGGATGTCTCCTTCCCATTATGGACCTATGTCTGAGTTGCAGATTCAATCTCCTGTTCCATTCTTTGCCAATGGAGCTCCTGAATTCTCTCAACAATCACAGGCTCATCACAGTCCACCTGGTCATCATTATCAAGCTGGAATACCAAATCCTGTCGGTTAGCCACCTGTTGCTAAGAATGTTGAGAGTGAAAGGACAGTTCAACTCACAAATGAGGTGGACACCCTAAAGAAAACTCTATCTCAAGTCACAAATGACATGGCTCAGCTTAAACTGAACCCCTCTCAGAACCAAGGTAATTATGCTAATCAAGGTAATTATCAGAACAACAACAATCACAACCAGAGGAATTATCAAGGTCAAAACTTCCCTAACCAAGGCTATCAAAATCAAAGTAGAGGATATAACCAGAGGCCTAATAACAACAGACAATGGAACACAGGGCCAAATAATGGTGGGGTTTCTCACAATTATCAAGCTAATGAGGACAGGCCACATAATACAAATGTGGCTAACCTCAATTTTATGACTAATTGGTGCAGGCTACATGATACTGCAACTCACTCCAAGGTGAACTGTTCTGAAATGGAGAAGGTTGTGAAGATGGCACAGACATATGCCCAAACGTTCCAAGGGAATTCAAATAAAGGAGGTGGCTCATTAGATACAGTAATGGCTTATGACCTCTTTGAAGAAGAACCTTCATTCCCAATGCAAAATGAGAATGAACCAAAAGAAGATGTGTATGATTCCCAAGCCTTTCAGAAAAAGGGAGGACACTTCCTAAGAAACCAGAATAAAGGTCCATTCACTACATCATCACCACCTAACCACATGGTGCCTCTAAATCAGAATGCTGATAACAACACTCCTCCACCGAAGGGTCTGCCTGACTTCCCTAGCAAAGGTAATTCGTCTGGTGTTTTCAAATATAATGCAAAATATAACATAGAATTTGATATTGTTTCTAAGATGCAGAAACAGAAAACCTCTTTATCATACTTTGACATCCTAAAATGGTGCCCTTCCCAACAAGATATAGTGTAGAAAGCTTTGGAAGAAGCTAATAAATTAAAAGGGAAAACCAAGGTGGCACCCATTGCAGACATGAACGTAGCTTTGTTCAGAAACAAGGTAGGGACCCCACCATTTCTTTTAAGTTTGAGAATCTGTGGGAAGAATTTGCACAATTGTTTGCTAGATTAAGGGGCTTCTAGCAATGTTATGCCATTTTCTGTATGCAGGAAATTGGGATTGAATCTTGTCCAAACAAACAAGAAGGTCATCCAACTTGATAAAACAGAGGTTAATGTAGTTGGAGAATTGAGAAATATACATGTACAAGTAGGGTCTAACCCTAGGATTCAAACCAATATGGATATTCAGGTAGCAGACATTCCTAAGACTTATGGTATGCTTTTGAGCAGAGATCTAATGAAGAGTATAGGGGGATATCTCTCCCTTGACTTTTCACATATGTGGCTACCATGGAGGGGAATTCCTATGCAGATTAGGATCGAGAGTGAACCTCGCCTCAAACATATCATCACTGAGTATGACTATCCCAACGAGGTAGCTTATTTTGAAACCGAGATAGGGGTTTACAAAAGAGAGGAAATTCTGACTCTTTCAATTCTTGATTCTAACTATTTGTCAATGCAAGAATTCTCCGATCCCATGATTAGTGTAAACCAGTAGGTATTGATCAGGATGTTGCAACAGGATTAGCTGGTTTTAGGGGAAGATATCAATATTTGGAGTCTTCTACTCCCAAATTGGTGCAGGATGCACTACCAAAATCATTCAGAATTGACCTGCCAACCCTGCATCAGTGTTCTAAATCATGTTTGCCAAACTGAAGAAACTAGCCCAAGTCACCTTGAGACCGTTTCAGATCACTTCTCATTTGAAGCCAAAAATGAAATAATGCTAACTAGGGATAATATACCTTCAGAGGAAGTCCCTCCTCAAACTGAACTTACCCCAGTCATAATACGGGACCAACATAGTTATGTTGAACAACCCCAAGGTTTGTTTGATACCCCCGCACTCACAAGTATACCAAAACCTAAGGGATTAATCAAAGATACAGATAATTGTCAGAAAGATATCCTAGGAGTACATGATATATCTGAGCAGAAATTGGGTATTGCACCTGATGAACCTATTGAACACCCATTCCCAATATTTGATGCAAAAGATCAAGTGGCCCCACCTATGACTCATCTTATCCAAGCACCCACAACAAGCTCAAAGAGATCAACCCCAGCTCATAATCAGCTATGGACCCTCACGTTTGATGGATCCAAATCTAAAACAGGGTGTGGTGTTGGAATTGAGTTAACCAGCCCAGAAGGGAAAAAAAATTTTGCTTCTTACAGGTTGTAGTTTGGATGCACTAACAATATAGAAAAATATGAAGCATTAGCTCAGGGACTGATGTTCACACATCAGAAGAAAGTTATTGCCTTGATGGTTAAAGGAGATTCAGAAGGGATTATCAAGCAAGTACGTAGCCAGTACACTTGTCACAATAAAAGGCTGGCAACTTATAGAAATCAGGTGTGGAACCCGATTGAAGACTTTGATGCTTTTGGGATTAGTTTAATCCCTAGAGAGGAGAATCAAATAGCTAATTCATTAGCTATTTTCACAAGTACCCTGGAGCCGATGCAAAGCTCCAAGCTCAAGCAATTCTGAGTAGAATTGATAGCCACCCCGATTGTCCCTGATAATGTCAAGAACTTTCAAGTCTTTGATGATGATCGACATATCCTTTCTTTTCTAGCAAGCTCAGATTTTTTTGAAAGGTAGATCATCGATGAATCTGGAAAGGATCAAGGAGACTAGAACCTCGAAGACTACGATACAGAAGGTGTCCTCAATTTAAAAAGTAATAGCATTCCCAAGGGAATGGTGGCCTTAGAAATAATTTTTGACTCAGATCCAAGGGCTCAGGAAAAGGTATCAACTGAAGATAAGGGAGGTGAATATGAAACTATTAACTTAGTTGACTCTGACCCTGAAAGGAATGTTTACATAGGGAAAGCCTGCCCTAAAGCAATTAGAGAAGATATATTGAGGGCATTGAAGAAATATATTGCTGCAATAGCTTGGGGGTATGAAGATCTAAAAACATTTGATACTTCTGTGATAACTCATACTATTCCTTTGAAGCTTGAAGCTGACCATTTCGGTAGAAACAACGTCCTATCAACGCCCTGATTGAACCACTGATCTTTAAGGAAGTTCAGAAATTGCTTTCTGCAAGAATAATCTTCCTTGTACAGCATTCAACATGGGTGGCTAACTTGGTTCCAGTTCATAAAAAGAATGGGGAGATTAGGCTATGTGCAGATTTTAGGAATCTAAATAGAGCTTCGGAAAAAGACAACTACCCACTCCCTTCTCTGGATGAAGTTTTGCAAACTATCAATGGGTCTCAAATGATGTCGTTCCTGGATGGTTATTCTAGGTACAATCAAGTGATCATTAATTATGAAGACAGAATGAAGACAGTATTCACTACTAAGTGGGGAACATTTGCTTATAGGAGGATGCCATTTGGTTTGATAAATGCTGGAGCAATCTTTCAATGTGCAATGGACATATCATTTAAAGATTTGATTGGTAAGTGTATCATCATTTATATGGATGACTTGATAGTATTCTCTAAAGATAGACTAAACCATGCTGCAAACTTGGCTAAAGTTCTTGAAAGATGTATCCAATATGGTGTTTCTTTGAATCCTAAAAAGTGTGTGTTAGGGGTTTCTGAAGGGAAACTTTTGGGACACATAATCTCATAAAGAGCGATATCGATAGACCCAGACCGAGTTGAGTCTATTCTGAAGTTAACCATGCCAAGAAGTAAGAAGGAAATGAGATCTTTCTTTGGAAATATTAACTTTGTGAGGAAGTTTATCACAGGTTTTGCAGAAATTGTTAAACCTTTGAACGAAATGATGAAGAAAGATGCTAGAGTAGAATGGAGTAATGAGGCAAAGGCTACTTTTTCTCAGGTTAAGCAATCCATTTCGGAGGCCCCAGTCCTCACTAGTCTTGACTACTTGAATCCATTTTATATTTATTCTTTTGCTTCTAAACACTCATGTGCAGCTGTCCTAACACAACGAAGAGAGGAAGGGGATGAAAGGCCAATTGCCTTCATGAGCTCTCCATTTAAGAATGTTGAAGTCAAGTACCCACCTCTTGAGAAACATGCTTTTTCGTTGGTTAGAGCTGTCAAGAAGTTTAGGCATTATATCCTTCAAAGTCAGATCATTGTTGTGGTTCCTAATGCTGCTATGAAGTCTCTACTTATGCAGAGCGAGTTGGGAGAACGAAGGGGGAAATGGATGGCTATTTTGTAGGAGTTTGATCTGGAGATTCATCCTATGAAACTTGTTTGAGGTCAAGGCCTATCTAAAGCAATGGCGGATGTTGGTAAGAACATTACTTGTCAGCAGTACAAAACACAATCCTTTTCTAATGACTCTTGGTATGCCGATATTATTTATTTCATGCTTAATAATCGATGCCCAGAGGGAATGAATACAACTCAGAGGAGAGAACTGAGAATGAAAAGCTCCCATTATATGCTCAAAGGAGGATTGTTATACAAGAAGAATTTTGAGGGGGTTTATCTATGATTCCTTGATCAACAAGAAGCTAAGCACACAATTGTTGAATTTCATGCGAAACATGGCACAGGTCATGGTTCTATGAATTCTTTAGCACATCAGATCTTCAAATCTGGTTATCATTGGCCATGTGTGTTTAAGGATACCCACCAACATGTAAGGACATGTCATATATGTCAAAATTATGCATCAAGAGAGCATCATCTAGCCATGCCATTGCAGCATGTTTATGAGGTGAGGCCATTTGCCCAATGGGCACTTGATTTTATTGGGGTAATTAATCCAAATTCTTCTACTGGACATAAATTTATTTTGACTACCACAGATTACTGCATGAGATGGACAGAAGCTATACCTTGCAAGAATAGCACAACGGAGGTAGTGATCAAGTTCCTCACTGAATGCATCAAAACCAAGTTTGGAGTACCCTTTGCACTGGTATGTGACAATGGCCCTTCCTTTTCTTCTACCGATTTCATTGCATGGGCTTATGATCATAAGATTGTTTTAAAGTATTCTTCAAACTATTATCCGCAAGGAAATGGAGTTGCAGAATCAACTAATAAGAATCTCCTAGGAGTAATTAAAAAACTATTAGAGAACAATCCTAGAGACTAGCATACCTAGTTAAGATTTGCGTTATGGGTAGATAGGACTAGGATCAAGGCTGTGTTGAAGACTTCACCGTTTAAGCTAGTGTATGGCCAAGAGCCTATGTTCCCTATTTGCTTGCAAATACCTGTCCTGAAATTTATGTAGGAATTTTACTCTAGTGATGATAGGATTGAAGTAAGGTTAGCTGGCTTGTTGAAATTAGAAGAGCAGAGAGATGCTGCTTTGCAACAATTCTTTAGGCACCAGGCTATTGTCAAACGTTGGTTTGACAAAAGAGCCAAAGTCAAGGATTTCAGGATATTAGACCTTGTCTTACTATGGGATAAAGCCAATGAAAAGAAGGGTGACCACCAAAATTTTGATAAGCTCTGGTTGGGTCCTTATCAAATTGTTGAAATCCTGGGAGAAAAGGCTTTCCGACTGAGTAGTTTAATAGGAGAACCTGTTCCTTTTCCTGTCAATGGACAGTTTCTCAAACATTATTTTGGGTCATAAAAGGTCTAGTATTTTGTTGGGTTGTATATATGTAAATAGTTTCTTGTTTTGTTCATTTTTTCTTTTCCTTTTTTTGTGGGGGGCTTCACTTTATTCAGTTGAGTAAGGGGGTTGTTATCTGATGTATACTTTGGTTACTAGGAGAGAAGTTGGTTTAGATATTTTCAAGTTTTCAGATTGGATGATTTTGTTCTAAATTCATTGTTTTATGTCCATTGTCAATGGGAGTTGTGGAAAGTCATTGAGGACAAGGTGTAAAGTAATCAATCTTCACTAACTACGATTGAATCAGTCACAAATCATCAGAAACATCTCCTTTTGCAATGGTATATTTGTCTTAGGACGATGGTGTTGCAAGATTTGAGTGAAAAATCTAATTCCCTGTATGTTGTTATGAGGTCCATGGTAGTTTTCAACCCAGTACAAATGTTGGGCATCTAACATATTGAGAAGGAATTGAATAAACTTTGAGAAAAAGAAAAAAAAAAGAGAACTATCTAAGAAAAGAAAACTCAATATTGAATGGGTCATTCCAGTATCTCTACCGGGGCTATGGATGCCTGACTGGCAGTAGAGAAATTTTGTGATAAGACTAGAGGTATCTCCGTCGGAGCTATGGACGCTTGACTGGTAGCGGAGCAATTCCCAGGATATCATTGCACAACAGTTAAAGGGAATCAACTCATGTAGTTCAAATCTTGTGCATAATTGTTCAAAAGATGAGGAAAACTTTGTAAAAGGGTGATGCACCATCAAGCACAGACATACATTCAGGGGTAGCCAGTGTTGATTTACATTTGAGATTCTAGCTCAGCCTTGTTTACTGAAACTGACCTAACTGGAATTGTGATGTCCATAAGCCAGGAGTTCTAGGTAACTGAATCCCTCAGTTTCCTGAAAAATGGTTAAACCATTTTCCTAGCCAAGTTGCCAATTGTTATGCCTTGCATAACCACCCCATTTTAATTTTTAAATGGGACCCTCTTCTGCTTTCACTCTGTGTTTTTCCCCCTTCGATTTTGAGGTTTTGCTTTGCCTTGGCATGTGCTTAATATGTTTATCTTGCTTGCCCAAGTTTCTTCCCCAAGTTACATATTGAAAATCTTATGTTTTGGGCGAAGTTCGGGTTTTTACCCTAGTTCGAGATTTTTCGGTTCGTCTGGATTTTCCCATTTTTCTTTCAAACTCTAGTTTCAATGCTGTTGTTTGGGTTTTTGAGCAAGTTCGGGATTGTGCTCAAAGTCTGACTCGGCCTATTTTACATTGCAGTTCAGAGATTTCTGGCCTTCACGGAATTCTGCCTAGGTCAGATTTTTTTGGATTTCCATCTGGTCGTCGGGTTATCGAGTTTGGTCATTTTTGGAGCTTTATGCCATTTTGCTTTATCATTTGTGTTCCCCTAAGTTGGATGTTCAATCTTGTTGTGCTTTAAAGTGTTATGGTCTTGCTTGGAGTTCAAATTCCTGTGTGTTTGGGCATTTCATGGCTTGCCCTGTGCATTCATGGTTAAAATCTAGGGTTTCATGCCTAGGACGTCGCCATTTCATCTTGATCTGCTTTTGATTGAGCCTAGGATTTGAAGAAGATCTATAGGAGACTCGTGTTAAACGATTTTCGTGCCCAGGGTCCTCAAATTTATGACCTTTGGTCAATTTGAGCGAAGCCGTGGACGGTGTTCAGGTTTTCAGTCAGGTTCAGGATTTTCCTACCAGGCCAAATTTTCCCTGATCTCTTCAGTTTCCCAGAAATGTGCTAGTGTCTAAAGTTTTGCGCTCTTCGTGGAATTCCGGTCCAGATGGATTTTTTTGGATTTCCTACCAAAGCTTTGAGTTACTTGAAATTGTTGACACAAGAATGATTTAGGTGATGACTACTTGATACTCCATGCTTATTTTGATGGATTTCAAAATGTTATATGCATTCCTTCTTCATTCGACCGATCTATTGGTAAACCTTATGCCTGCTTTTGAATTCTCCATTTTGGCCGGATTTTCCCAGTTTCCTTCAGTTTTATGAAGTTAGGAGTTCTGAGTCGTCCGAGGAAATTTGATCTGGCCAGATTTTTCTGAATTCTCTGTTGTGCTTTGTTGAACTTAAGGAATTGGATAAAATTGATGAATCTAATGATGAATGCTTAAACATATCTTGCTTTAGCTTGATGAATTTCACTGTTGCATGTTGCTTATGTTCATTTTGATGATCCAGTGTTGATGCTTAATGGCTAATTTAATGGTTTTATCTTGATTTTAAGCTAACACTTAGATGAAATGTTGTCAACAATCAGATTCTCACATTGGTGTTTGATGAATGCAGGCTGAGTCTAGCAAGGAAGCGACTGGAAAGGCTAAGAGAGACACAAAGGGATCATCCATCTCTGAAATAGGAAAAAAGAATGAAGTTGTACGTGAAGAGTAGGATTCTTGAGAGCAAGATGACATCATCTTGGTTTGAGGTTTCATATCTAAGTATGAACACCCTGCTGCAAAGGACTAAGGCTATCATGGGATACAGTAGATGGGCACCAGCTGGATGATGCAGCTACCTACAATGCAATCATTAATGAATGCCAATCCAACAAGAGAGATTAGGACAATACGATGAGGGAGCTGGAGAATGATATTAATGCCATTGAATGGCGAACTAGGGTTTCACCTATGCCACTTGTGAATGGCTTGCAGAGGACATTCTTGATAATGAAGGCCATAATGGAGCAAGGTATGGGCAACGTGGGGGAAGTAGTTAATGCAAATTTGCATCGAAAGTCATGCTTCCTCATCATTTCGCTTTGCCTCTTCTTCACGCATTTTGATCTAAGTTATGAGGCAGATCCTGGGCTGATCTGGTCGGTTCCCTTGCATTTAATGCATGTTTGACTTTGTTTTGAACTCTTCTAGGGCTGACTTGTTCTATGACCAACTTATTGTAAACCCTAAATTGGGCCAATGCATCTGGCGCATTTTATAAAATGGCATTTCACCTCTTTTGTGAGGGTGAGAGGGGTTAAAAAATAAGAGTTAGAAGAGTTAGAGAGTAGTTAGAAATGGTAGTTAAGAAGGGTGAAGAAGATTCAGAAGGTAGTAGAACAAAGGTTAGAAAAGCAAGTTAGGGTTTTTGAAGGAAGTTAGACATTTTTTTATAGTTCAGCAGGAAGAGGATGGTGATGATCTTCTTGATTTTCTTAGCATAGATGGAGATAGTTTAAAGACATCAGTTTCTGTACACTGGTGATCTTTCCAGAGTTTTAAGTGTTGGTTATCTGTTTCATTAACAATAGCAGCAGCTAGATCTAAACCTACTTTATATTATGCTCTAGAATGGTATTCATTTTGGGTTAATCATTTGATTTGAAAAGCTTTCAAGGAATGAAATTTTATCTTATGTTTTGTTTGAATGATGATTTGCAATCCACTGTTAAAGTTTGCATTGTGAATGAATGAAAATTTGTATCAATTACAAGTTAATTGTATTCTGCAGTTCTAGTTTAGGAATTCCTTGGAAGGAAACAAGTCTGATTAGTTGAATGAATCAACATTCTTTTCAGTTTGAAAACCTTGATCTAACTTTTTTTATTTCTTTAAAACCCCTGGTTAAAGTAGGTTTAGATAGATGTTTGATCTTGCAACAATCCAGAAGCTCAAAACCAGCAGGCCCCTTGAACATTACAGCCATATTGACCACTTCGTGAAATAGCAACGTTGTGAACCAACATCAAAGACCTTGGGAGGTGATTAGTTTGATTACTAATTGTCTCTTTCAGGAGAGGTGAGATATTTTTACTTTTATCTTACCTACATGTTGTGGGTCAGCTTGGCACCTCAACACACACCACTTGTGACCAATTGGAAGAAGATTGATGCTTCCATATCAGAGGTAGTGGGCCCAACTTTATATAGACAGTTGATAGGCTCTCTTATGTATCTGGTCAACACCAGTCTAGACATTTATTTTGCAGTGAACTCTTTTAGTCGGATTATGGTGGAACCTAAATGTGTGCAATACATAGTTGTGAAGCATGTTTTGAGGTATCTCTAAGGCACAATTGATTATGGGATGAAGTATGTTCAACAAGATGGAGTGAAGCTCAAGGGTTTTTTCGATGCAGATTGGGTAGGTAGTACAGCTGACCGAAAGAGCACTTCAGGGTGTTGTTTCAGTTTGGGATCAGGAGCAGTCTCTTGGTACAACAAGAAACAAAAGTCAATTGCACTAAGTTCTATGGAGGCCGAGTATATCGAAGCCAATATGGCTACATGTGAGGCTATCTAGCTTTGAAATTTTCTAGTTGGGCTCTTTGATTAGGAGCAAGATCCAACAGTCATTTACTGTGATAATTAGAGTTGTATCAAACTCTCTAAGAATCCAGTGTTTCATGAAAATTCAAAGCACATTGAGATCAAGTACCACTTCATTAGAGATTGTGTGGAGAAGGGGACAGTGAAGCTCCTGTGTGTGTGTGAAATGTGGAAAGTTAGTAAATCAACACAAGCCTTAATTAAATGAATTATATCAAAGATTCAAAGCAAAGAAGCTACTCTAAATTGTAATTTAACAAATCTTTTAAGAAATGTCTCATTGTCCTCTATTCTTAAAGATTCCTTTAACCCTTTGGCCCTCATATTTTTGTGTGCACAAAGGCTATTAGAATGACACTTAAGAAATGAGATTAGTATTCAACATGCAAGTCAATTAAATTCCTACATGAAACTATATGATAAAAATGATGATGGATACTATGATGAATGGATGATGATGCTAGATTATTCGAGGTAGATACTATGGTATTTCTCTAAGATGATACTCCATATCCTCAAATGCAAACTATGAAAATGCTAATATAAAATGCAACTATGATGCAAAGGATGACATAAAATGCAACTATGAAGCAAAGTGTTATTCTAAGATTTAACTATGATGCAAAACATGATATAAAATGTAACTATAAGACTCCATATGCTCCCAAGCTCAAACGATATTCATGCATGATAACTCTATTCAAAAGTGGATGCAAAATACAATGCCAAAGGGTTGTATTTATAGGCTTTTCCAAGCATCTTGTGAGGTGGCAATGATCGACAGTCTAGATTCAAACAAGAAGAATGAATGGTGGAGATGGAGAGAATCAAGATGTTGTCCCCTTGACCAAAGACAACATGCCAAATGGATGGAGGAATCTCTTGACCAATAGGCAACATGTCAAATGGATGGAAGACTCAAGTGGGGGAAGAAAAGACCATGTGTTTGAAAATTGGTGGAAGTGTGTGAGGAATAAGCCATGTGCTTTAAAAATTGGTTGAAGATAATTCTAATTTAAAAATTAGAATTATTTAATTTCATGTGACCTTGGTGAGGTGGCACAAAAAGTTGTAGACATGTGCTTGAATTCCTAATCGAGATTAGTGAAACTTAATTAAATAAAACAAGCTTATGGAAATTTGTTTATTTAATTAAATTAGAAGAATTGATTTTAGATTTGGAGAATTAGAAAAAGGGTGAAAAATATAAATAAATTGAGAATTTATTTATATGTAGTCGAAATATTAATTAAATAACTAGTATTTAATTAATTAAATGTCATGACCGATTTTAGGTGTATACATTTTGCCCCTCTTTGAAGTAATGTGTTTACACGTTGCTTCAAAGAAAAATTTGATACCGATGCCGAGAAAAAAAAATTTGATGCCCCAGACGTTGATTTTTACATATTGACGGATATATGCCACATCAGGAGATAAATCGGTGAATTTTGGAATTTTTAGGACTTTTTGGAATTTTAAAAATTTTGAAAAAAATTCAATGATTTGATGGTGATTTGCAATTTTTTTATGATGCAGAAACGATTTATCTCCCAAAAAAGAAGATTGAGTCCACCAAATTGATTAATTGATGCCTTATGTTGCCTACTTGTGTTTGATGTTTGATGATCACATTCAATCGATTGATTTGATGATGTTGATGTGATAGTTGATGATTGACCTCATGATAAGTGAGGATCAATGATAGGATGATGATGATTGACCTCATGATAGGTGATGATCAATGATAGGATGTTGATGATTATCCTCATGATAGGTGAGGATCAATGATAGATTGATTATTGACCTCATGATAGGTGAGGATAAATGATAGATTGATGATTGACCTCATGATAGGTGAGGATCAATGATAGTTTGATTGATTGATGGACCTCATGATAGACGAGGTGTATTGATTGATGACCCTCATGATAGGCGAGGTTGGATCGATTGATGAACCTCATGATAGGCGAGGTTGAATTGATTGATGAACGAGGTGCATTGATTGATGAACCTCATGAAAGGAGAGGTTTAATGGATTGATGAACCTCATGATAGGCGAGGTTGAATTGATTAATGAACCTCATGATAGGCGAGGTGCATTGATTAATGAACCTCATGAAAGGCGAGGTTGAATGGATTGATAAACCTCATGATAGGCGAGGTTGAATTGATTAATGAACCTCATGATAGGCGAGGTGCATTGATTTATGAACGTCATGGTAGGCGAGGTTGAATTGATAAATTGATGCTCACGAGATTTGATCAAAATCTCACTAGAGCTGATTAGATTGATAGGCTGATTGATTTTGACTGATTGATGGGTTGATTGATTGATAAGATTGCTGATTTGCAATATGTTATGATCAAAGGAGGATTTTAGATTTCTTCAGTCTAGGGAACACTTCCTAAAGACGTGGGACATGATTCGCATCTAGTGTAGACTGATTTAGATATTATCAGTTGATGTGGTTTATCATATTTGATTGATATGCCCCAGTATAGGATTGATTAATGTACCGAGACTTGATGTTGTACTAATACTTGATGTATACACTTATTCAGTTAGATATTTTATGATTTCTACCACTTTGTTGATGTATCTCTCCATGTTTGGATATCATTGTACACTTGACATTATGATTTTGAGGTTATATCATATGCAGCGATGATTATGATATGTGTCTATATGATGTTTATATGTGATGATGATCATGATGATTATGATGGATGCATTTGGTTTCCATTTTATGATGCTATGTGATGTTCTATATGATGATGATATGATATGTTATGGATGAAAATGATGATGCAATTGATGTGTTATGATTCTATGATGCTTTATGAATGATGTCTATATGATGTATGTGATGGATCCTATTATGCCAATGAAATGTGATGCATTTTATGTTTTTTTTGTTCTTTTCTAATGCAAATAAATGATGCAATGAATGAATGTATGATGTATGAAATCATGATTCTTCATGTGTATATGATGATGATCATGATGATTATGATGATTATGCAATGATGATGCTTATGTGATGATTTATTTGTGGGATGTATGCAATGATGGTATGATAATGCATGGTTGATGAGTTGATCTGCTTTTATGGGTGATGTTTTATGCTATGTGAGATGGATGTGATTATGCAAATGACATGTGATGTTTATATCCAGTTAGTCCTTTATTAGTCTTGGATTTGAGTAATAACAAATTCATCTTCACTACTAGTTTTAGATATTCATAACAAGGGCATTATATCCTTGTTAATCAATCATGTTTTTCACCAACTTTTTCTTCTTGGAAATCTTACTATGTTGGATATGTCTTTCAATCTTTTATCCAAGATCCATTTTATTAAATGAATAAATGATTTCAATGATGCATCAAGTTCAATTATGCCCCTATTAAAATAGAGATGTTTTTGTTCTTACTCTGTTGGATATGTCTTTCAATCTTCTTAATGGACCAATTTCTTAATCCATTAATAATGAATGAGATGATTGTGATTATGCAAGTGAGATGCAATGCACTTCTTTTTGTGTTTTCTGATTCAAATATTATGATGTGATGCATGGATGGATGAATGATGTGATAATGCCAATATGTTGTGCAAATGATTTCTAATGTATGCAAATGATGATGCAACTGATGTGTAACTATATGAAAATGATGTGTTTTTGTTTAATGTCAAGTGTACTCAATCCATTGATAAGAGAGATAACATCTTTGTAAACTTGTTACAGTTTTGGAAATCCCATAGATACAAATGCAAACTAACATGGATGCAATCTACTCTAACCATGCAGATCTAATATTCAAAAGTTGTCATTTGTAACAGCCAATTTTTCGTGCTTTTTATCATCATTGGGCCTTTAAAATGTTCAAAGTGAGTACAAGCATCAATGGTATATTTAGACCATGATGACCTGAGTACTACTTCCATATTTTTGATAGTGCAAGTTAACACAAGCATCTAAGTATAATTAAATCGAGATGAACTAAGTATTGCTTGCATAAACAGACAAGAGTTAACCGTTTTCCTATGCAAATTCAGAATGTCATTAGTGATACTTTGTAGAGCACGTCCCATGACAATTTGCACAATAATAATGATCAACTCACAGACAACAGACAAAGAAAAATCATACTCCTTCCTAGCTCCTCTATTTCAATACATCATCGAGGTGCTCTGGAGATATGATAACAAAAAATCCAAGTACAACAATTGAACATTTGTGGTTAACGTGATAAACCCATGATTCAGAAAGAACATCATCCATTTCAAGTTCTCTTTTGATTTGATTGATTTGGCTAGTTGATTTGGATGGTTGATGTGTTCGTGTTTGTGTGATTGATGTTCAATGTTGAGTTGCACTATGATCATTTTTTTGGGTTGTTTTATACTCCGTTGGTTTAAGCTCAGTTTATTTGCCCCTAGTGAGTTCAATATTTTTCCCCTAGTCTAGTGTGAGACACGACCGCGATGCCAGGATATGTACATGGTGATTTCTGAGGATAGGCAGATGGATGGCAAAAGTGAATGGCGAAAGCGAATGGTTGGAATGCTCAAATAGATGGAAAAGCTAACCTATCACAAATAGCGCCTGTTGCCGAGTTTTTACTACTTGTTTTTATTGCACTTTTTCAGATTTTATGATTTTTTTTTCTTTTTTTTTTCCTTTTTTTTGTATGTTTTGATTTTTTTATTTTTTATCTTTTTTATCTTTTTTGTTTTTTTTGTTGTTACCAAGACGCCTTTTACCAGTTTTTCATCAAGGAAACCATTTTGTCAAGACATTTTCTAATTTTTTTGGTATTTTTCAAGACCTTTTAAGATGGAATGATATGATATGACTGATTAAAGGAACAAGATTTCCCACAATAGAGGTAACGCAACCATGGATAAATGATAGATCACAATGAAAGGTTCACTGCAAAACATGTCACACAAGCAACATATCTCTTGTCGAAAGATGACAATGTTAATTGATTAGGATTCCAGGAATGATTGATTCCATAAGGCATGATGATGATAAGTACTTAGGATCACTGATTTCCTCTAAGTATGATCAGATTGATGATTTTTGATGATTGATTGACAAAAGATATCAGGATTGGATAATGTTTTACAACTCGGTTCAAATATCACTTACATGATAAGATTCAAGGTTGCAAAGGGACATGATGACATGGATTTTGATAAGCTAGGAGATATGAAATGGAAGAAAGCGAGGATAAAGATAATTAATGGAATGATCAAGATCAACTAGATAAGATACAGACACAAGGCCTTAGTATTTTCCCCTATTCCTTATCAAGGCCAAGGAAAGGAAGAAAGGATGTATTTCAAAAGAATGATAGAATATGGATAAGACAAAGGATATGGTACAAAAGATATGGATAAAGCGTATAGGATAAGATACATGATGCTCCAAAAGATCCTTAACTTTATCAATATCAAAGGTGGAAATGTGGAAGATAATATATGCATGATAGGAAGATGGAAGGACTTAAGCATCAAGTTTCACAACCAAATATCCCTCTAATAAACCATGACAATGGGGATTAGACTCATAAATGTTAGTGGATTTATGGTATGATGGGGTAATGGATAGGAGGTTCAAAGGCTTGTTGATGGATGGATGGAAAGGATGGAAAGATCAACATTGGCACACACCTTTAAGGGTGGTGGAATGATGGAGGAAAAATAGATTTAGAAGGTGAGAAGTTTTTAAATGGAATATTGGAGGAATCTTTTGGATTAGCAAATTTGGGTTCCAATTTAGATTTCATTGCTTCTATGATACTTTTAGGAATCCACATTATTTTTGACTTTGATATTTGCTTTATGGGCCTTTGTGGCCTTTGAGATTTTTATCTTTGACTTATGGACCTTTGTGGTCTTGTAAATTTTTCTTTTTGCTTTGATGGGCCTTTGTGGCCTTTTGAAATTTCCCTTTGATTTATGGACCTTTGTGGTCTTGGAAATTTTTCCTTTTGCTTTGATGGGCCTTTGTGGCCTTTTCAATTTTTTCTTTGACTTTGGATCAAATTTTCTTTTATTTTTGCAAGCCTCTTTGAGGAGACATGTTGATCCTTTGACACATGTGGATTTTGATATGGAAGCTTTTGACATTTGGCACCCAAATTTCTTACAAGAGAAATGGGAGGGGTGGATTGAGATGAATGGTATGGAGGTATTATGGATGAGTGAGTGTAGGTAGAATTTTGAGAGGGTATCAAGGATGTGTGCCTTTGTTGTTCTTGAGGAATAAGATATGAACCTAGGATAGAGGGAAGGTTTGATGGACTAGGATGAGGACCTAGGATAGATGGAAGGTTTGATGGATTAGGATGAGGACCTAAGATAGATGGAAGGTTTGATGGATTAGGATGAGGACTTAAGATAGATGGTAGGTTCGATGGACTAGAACACTTAGGTGTATAACTAAGGCCATGGTAATATGGGTTTTCTTGAGCAAAAAGGGGTTCTAGGATACCTTGTTCATGAAGGCCTAATCCTTTTCCTTTGTAATTCATACTTTGACACATTCGTTTACCAATGGGATATGTATTGTTTGTGAAACAAGATGCAAGTCCATTTTGGGGAGGATATGATATGGATGAAAGGATATGTGTTGGAAGTAAACCAGATCGAATAAAGGTGGAGGATCCCAACTTCTAGATGTGTGGTTCATGGATAGCTTGTATAGGTGTGATAGGATCTTGACATGGGGATGATGGGGTACTTTGATCATGACTTGGAAAAGAAGTATGAGGTGTAGAAGATGGAGTAGCTTTCTCTTTATTAGGTGTGGAATCATCATGTAGTGGTGTGAAAGGAATATCTCGATCTTGAGAAGGATGAACATCCTCATGAAATGAAGGGATATCCTCGGATGGAAGCCTATCTTGATCTTGATGAGGAAAGGAATCATGAGATTTTGTAGAAAGCATATCTTGATCATTGGGTGATAGGACATCATTAGATAGGATGGAAGAATTATCATGCTCCTGGGATGCAATGGAATCATGAGATGGTATGAATTCATTAGATGGGGTGGAAGGAGGACTTGGAATAATACTTTTCTCTTGATATGGAAAGGAATCATTGTGGATGAAAAGTGAAAGGAGGGGATCATCATAGAATTCTTGAGAGATGGGGTCTTGGTCAAAGATTGGAAGAACTTGTGAAATTTTGGTATCATCGGATGAAATGGAAAGAATGATTTGATCTTGATGTATGAGGGAGTCTATGATAGCATGGTTTGGGTTGAGAGATTGACATGAATCATTGGATACAAAAGATATGATAGAAGAAGGTGGTTGGATGGAATCGTTAACTTGGGTGAAAGAATCTTGAGGTTTATTTTGACTTATGGGAGATGAAGATAGATGCATGACATGGTAAGATTGTTCAATATCATTTGTGTTTGAGGACTAAGATTTGGGCTTCTAATTTAATTTTTTCAAAAATTCAAAGATATTGAACTTGGATGATGTAGTTTTTGGTGGAGAAGGTGTCATGTCCAAATTTTTGTCAGAGGAATAAGAACAAATGTTTGACAGCAAATATCTCTTTGTGGTTGTTCCCCTTTGCATATCCCAGATTTGTTGTTGAAGGTTCTTCATTTGATGAGCTAAAGCATTCAATTGATCCTCATCTATTTCAGCCATGGTGATTTGAGTTTCAATTTCTTGTTCTTTGAGTTTATGTTTTTTGGGGTCTTGTTAAAATGGGCATACAAGTGTTATAATTTTCACTAAACTTTTGATCTTTGTTTGGAGGAGTGCCAAGGATAAAAACTAAGTCAAATAGAATGACAAATTCTAATGAGACTAAGTTTGATTTGACTATATAGCCTCATTTCGTGATGAGGGGATAATAAATCCTGATGATGATGAAACTAGGCTTAACAATCAAAGGTGTGATAGGTTTGATGATTTAGGCACTTTGAGATGTTTAGATCTAGCTTTAGATTGGACATTTTCACTTGTTAGACCTATTTGGAAAGTTTAGACTATTGGTGAAACTGAGGAATGACTGACCACTACTGAGGATTCCCGGAATGAGACTGACTGTCAGACAGGAGATGAACTTAGATCACTGGTTTTCTAGTCTAAAAAATGCGCTAGAATAGGTGCAATATGTGCCAGAACAAGTGCAAAATGTGCCAGAGAAAGTGAAAAATGTGCTAGATAAAGTGAAAAATGCACCAAAACATGTGCAAGATGCACTAAAATAGGTGCAAGATGCGCTAAAATAGGTGCAAGATGCGCTAAAATAGGTGCAAGATGCGCTAGAACATGCGCAAGATGTGCTACAGGACTTGCAAGATACGCTATAAAGTTTTACAAGGCTCTATAAGCAAGTTTTGACTCTGGTAACCTGGATAGTATGTGTGAATATAGGTGCAAGATGTGCCATAAGGAAACCAAGATGCGCTAGAAGGTTTACAAGATGCGCCAAACTAGGAGAATAACGCCGTCTCTTGGAAGTTTGTTTGATTCTTCAAATTTTCCAATTAGAGACTTGGTTGTTTCAATGAATGTTTTTTTGAATCAAGGTTTTCACTTTCGAAATGTGATGTTTTTTTGGAAATTTGTTTTGAAAAAACTTTGATAAAGACACATCAAGCAATGTACAAAGGCTGTGAAAGACTTTATTCTTTTGGATTCCATGCAGGTTTTACCCCAACCGCACTTATTCTTAGTAGATGAATTCAAAAACTTGGCCACATGGGCTCCCCCTTACAGTGCACTCACTTATCAGGTCAACCAAGCTTCTAGCCCCGATAAAACTCTCATCACAGGCTGATCATCTCTACAAAAAACTACAAGAATGTGGATGCCTTTGCAACGACCGTTGTTGCACCAAAGAATAGATAAAGGTTTTTGGCCAAACTATAACAAGGGTTCTAGTGTACAGACATTTTGTTCGTGGGGGATAATCCATGTGGTGAGAGACCATTGTTTCCCTTCTCGTCAGAACTATCCTCGTGATACTTTCCTTTATTCAAGTACTTGCATTTATATACCAGATGGAAGTCGCTTGGCTTTAGCGTGTTACCAATTGGGTCATTCCCTTGGGTGATTACTTTTTCCCACAAGGCAAGCCTTCTAAGATAAACAAAAACAATTATACTCATAGTTCAATCAATCTTTATTCCACATGAATAAAGAGAGAACACACATATACTCCACTCACACTCGTAAATAAATAGGAATGGGTCTAGCTTTTTGGTCACCCAATTAAGGGGAAAGCATATGCCTACCATCCATCAAGCACGAAAGACATGGTGTTCATTAACCTTTTAATTAAGCTATGTTCCTAACTTAACCAAAAGGAAATAATTAAATCACTTCCAGCCCCTGCTTGATATGTCAGTAGTTTATGTTTGAGTCTTTAACAGTGAATCTAGGAAACCTACAAAACAAAAACACAGAGTATTAGCCTTCGGATTTAGTGAAAAATAGGGAAACTACAAAATACGCCAGAATAGAGACAAAATGTGCCAATCTGGAAGCAAAATGTGCCAAAATACATGCAATATGCGCCAAAACATATGCAATATGTGCCAAAACTCATGCAAGATGTGCTAAAACTAAAAAAAAAACATGTTTTGGAACCCTGGTGAACTTTTCTGAACATTTGCAATATGCACCATTTCTCATGCAAGATGTGCCAAAACTCAAGCAATATGCACCACAGAACTTGCAAGATGTGCCAAAACTCAAGCAATATGCACCACAAAACTTGCAAGATGCACCAAAACTCAACCAATATGCGCCACAGAACTTGCAAGATGCACCAAAAATCAAGCAATATGCACTAGAGAAAGTGTCGTTTGCACCAAAAGTCTCATGTCCGAACCTGCGAACATAAATTTTCCAGAATGTAAAAAAAAAATAGGGCAGGGCCCCACTGTGGGTGCCATTTTGTGTGTGTGTGAAATGTGGAAAGTTAGTAAATCAACACAAACCTTAATGAAACAAATTATGTCAAAGATTCAAAGCAAAGAAGCTACTCTAAATTGAAATTTAACAAATCTTTTAAGAACGTCTCATTGTCCTTTATTCTTAAAGATTCCTTTAACCCTTTGGCCATCATATTTTTGTGTGCACAAAGGCTATTAGAATGACACTTAAGAAACAAGATTAGTATTCAACATGCAAGCCAATTAAATTCCTACATGAAACTATATGATAAAAATGATGATGCATACTATGATGAATGGATGATGATGCTAGATTATTTGAGGTAGATACTATGGTATTGCACTAAGATGATACTCCATATGCTCAAATGTAAACTATGAAAATGCTAATCTAAAATGCAACTATGATGCAAAGGATGACATAAAATGCACTATAAAGCAAAGTGTTATTCTCGTATTTAACTATGATGCGAAATATGATATAAAATGTAACTATAAGACTCCATAATGCTCCCAAGCTCAAACGATATTCTGCATTGTAACTCTATTCAAAAGTGGATACAAAATACAATGCCAAAGGGTTGTATTTATAGCCTTTTTCCAAGCATCTTGTGAGGTGGCAACGATCGACAGTCCATATTCAAATAGGAAGAATGAACGGTGGAGATGGAGAGAATCAAGATGTTGTCCCCTTGACCAAAGACAACATGCCAAATGGGTGGAAGACTCAAGTGTGGGAAGAAAAGACCTTGTGTTTCAAAATTGGTGGAAGTGTGTGAGGAATAATCCATGTGCTTTAAAAATTGGTTGAAGATAATTCTAATTTAAAAATTGAAATTATTTAATTTCATGTGACCTTGGTGAGGTGGCACAAAAAGTTGTAGACATGTGCTTAAATTCCTAATCAAGATTAGTGAAACTTAATTAAATAAAACAAGCTTATGGAAATTTGTTTATTTAATTAAATTAGAAGAAAATGATTTTAGATTTGGAGAATTAGAAAAAGGGTGAACAATATAAATAAATTGAGAATTTATTTATACGTAGTCAAAATATTAATTAAATAACTAGTATTTAATTAATTAAATGCCATGGCCGATTTTAGGTTTATACAACTCCAATACATTCCTATGGACGAATAGACAACAGATATCCTGACCAAGGCCTTGATGAAGAGTAAGTTTGAATTCTTCAGGGATAAGTTGGGTGTTGTGCAAAACACCTTCCTCACTAAGAGGGAGTGTTGATTTTTGTAGCTCGAAAGGTGGAATGTGGAGTTGCTTTAAAGCAACTCGAGTTGGATTTTCAGAAATAGCATATTTTGTATTTATTCATAGAATGTTTATGGGTTTGTGAGGTTGAGATAAGACGAAGAGTGATTTTATATGTGAGTTAGCTGAATAATGTAAGGAAAGTTTATTTTCTTGCACGTTGATGTAAATCAGCAAGGCTCTATATATGTAAGATTGTTGTAGCAAACTTATTTTTGTATTCTAGAAGAAAATTTTGTTGTTAGGCTGAATAGAAGATTCAACATTTGCAGGTTTTTCCCCACACTGGGGTTTCCTGGGTATGTTTGTGTCATTGTCTATTTGTGATTGGCTTGTTATTTTTTTCTTATGCTATTATTAGCTGTTAATTAACCCAGTGTATTAATTATTATAAATCAGATTTATTTTCTATGATTTTATTGTGTAATTAATCTATTGTTGGGTTATAAGAAATTAACATTTTAAAAGTATTTTTTTTGTATTTCTATTGTAATGGCGGTCTGAGAGTGTCAATTCATAAATGTTGAACAGGCAGTGAGGATGCACCTTGCCCTAGCAATGCAACCGATTGTGAATCAAGGAGCTACACCCACCCTCTGTGGATGGGGTAATTGTTGGTGAAAAGTGAGGAAATTCTTTGTTGTCTAGTTTTACGTAAATTCACTACACTACATTGACATGGCAAGCCAGCATGTCTGTAATGGTCGTGATTTACAGTGCCATTACAAAACCCACGTTTTTATTACCTTGGAGAAAAAAATAGTTAAGGATAAAAATTTACCAAGGAAATAGATATTTTCTTAAGTATTTGTCTGTTTATTTCTAAATTTATTTGAAAGCTCTCCTAAATAAATTTATCCGAGTGCCTGCTTGATTTGTTTTAGTAAATGAAGTAATTTTTTTGCTTTAACTCTGCATGTTATTGATTTTGTTTTTGAATAGAATACATCTAATTATATTTTTCTAACACATTTAGAATGGTATAACTCGTCAAAGTGAAGATATTCATGTTAGGAAATTAAAGTTTACATTTAATAAATTAGCTACTAAGTTAGCTTTTAGTAATAAATAAATTTATAGTTAGTTTTTGGGAAGTTATTTTTGTAATGGAATTTGAAGTAGTTATTCATGGGAAAACAATGGCTTTAAAAAAAATTCAATGTATTGGATGTTTGTTTTTTAGATGAATACAATGAAATTCCTCATCATCTTTTTTATTATTTGCAATGTATTTCTTTAATATTGCCTCTATAATTTTGTTGCTCTACATTGGTATCAGAGCATTAATGATTCATGTGTGCCTGTGATTAAAGAGCGTACGGAGACTTGTTGTGTATGGAGACTTGTTGTGTAGAAGGTGTTTGAAGGGGTTTTTTAGCACATACGTCATTTCAAGTGTTGCTTTTCTTGCCTTTACAATAGCTTCTCCATATTGGGCATTGTGATGCATAGAGCTATTTGGAGACATGAATAACATTGTTGCACAAAGGGCATATATGTGAACAAGGCAGAAATCAAAATTTAATTTTTGGTCTTCAGTAAGCATTTTTTCAATGTGTGAACCAACAATCTATAAGGAGGTGATACAGTATGAGTTTAAAAAAAAAAAAAACTAAAACATTGTAGTTCATTATGAATATTTATGATCTCTCTGTTGTTCTATAAAAATGGAGTGATAAGTAATTAGATTAATTTTATTTAAAATGGAGAAATCATGTTTTATTTCAAAGTTTGAGGGTCATGAGTTTGGCAAGTCAAAGTGCAACTAGTTTTAATGGAGAAATATCTCTAAGAGATTGTTAATTGAACTATTAAAAAACCACAAGATGTAGATGAACTATTAAAATGGATAGCAAAAGATTGTAAAGCTACAACAATGATTGGTCTTGGATTATTAGATGCATATTTACATCATATTGATTTGGCAAAAACCTCAAACCAAATATGGGAAAGTCTTAATTCTTTATTTGGTTCACAAGCTTCATGTGCTAAAATGAGAATGAAGCAAAAAAAAATTGGTTTAAAAATGAATGAGGGTGATAGTATTGTTCAGTATATTAGTACATTTTGTTCTCTTCTTAATTAACTTGTTGGAATAAAATGTACAGTTGATGATGATTTCAAATCTATTTTATTAAATATTATGCCTTCAAGTTTTGATAATATTGTGTTTACTTTAAAAAAATTGAATCCAAGCCTAGGCTTAGAGAATGTGATATTTTATTTAATTTATGAAGAGAAAAGAGTCTCTAAAACCCACTCAACTTTTGTAGAATCTACTTTATTTTTCAAAAGGAAAAATAATGCTTCAATAGGAAAGAATAATAACAAATGCTTCTATTGTAGCCGAAGGGGACACATTCTAGTGAATTGTATTCGACGTGCTAGAGAGCTTATTGATGAAAAGTTAAAAATAGATATTGCTTTAATTGCTACTGAAACAGAGGGAGAAAGTTGTAATATTGTAATGTGTGATCAAGAAAATGAAGATTTATATGTTCTCTAAGAATTAAAGAGGTCATATTGGAGGCTGAAGGAAATGGAGGCAGGAGGACATCTATCATCCCAAGCTAGCTTTTCGCTTAGGGATGATTCTTTGCATGAGAAGCATTTGTTTCATCGAGCTAGTCCTTTTAGGAGCAAGATGAGGCATGCAATGATTTGTTGGTATATGGATAATTGAATCCAAAATCCTTTAGAGGAGGTCATCAATCCCATTGTTGGATTCTAGCTCGAGTATGTTCAACCTTGGAATCTACTCCCACAATTAGTCCTGTTAAGCTTGCTAATTTGTTTGGAAAACCTACAACAAAGTATTTTTCCTTTTGAAGTTTGACTTGAATATATACTCAGGTGATTCCCAAAAAAAATTAAAATGATAATGTAAACTTGACTTGTTATCAGATATTGTGCGATTATCTGGAGTGTGAAAATTAGAGTGATCCAAGGAGCAAAAACATAGATATTAACTTTGGGCAACTAGCTACATATTCTTCTGTTGGTAAATTACCCCTTTTGAAGCTAGATTGGGGGCATACCTTCAGCTTAATGATATAATTAAGCACCACATACATATTTCGATGCAAAATGATACTCAATATTACACATTAATATATCTTAGGGGAATTTAAACCTAGGTCTTTGCTATAATTGTTAACAATTTGAGCTCATTCCAATTGACCCCCACTAGCTATGTTTGTTGAGTTAACCACGCAACAAGAACAACAAATAAATAAAACCAAAATAGTAATATATATTGCAAAAATAGAGACAAGAAATTGGCATGGTTATTTATCATGGTTCACCACTAAATGGCTACATCCACAAGGAAAGCAGGTCACTTTGATCTTATTGATTAACAACAAATTTAGTTGCATCATTCTCATCATCCCAAAAAGAATAAATAAAATGAATTATCTTTAACTCTTCAAATAAGTGAAAAGGCATGGGAAGAGGAAAACAAAAGGGCGGTGATGGTTGGACTTCACTTCCAACAATCTCCCACTTGAAGTCCAAACCATATTGTTTTCCCCACTTTCCTAGAAGCTCATTGTCACTTAATCACAATACCAAGAGAAGCTTTGTTGAATTCTAGCTTCTCTTTTGACACAAGTTTTGTGAAGACATCTGTAAGGTTGAAATCGGTATGAATCTTCTCCACCTTGACTTTTCCATCTTCAATGATACTCCGAATGAAATGATGTTGAAGCTCAATATGCTTAACTTGCGATTATGAAAAGCTAAATTCTTCGCCAAATGAATAGCACTATTGCTATCACTAAACAAAGTGAAAACTTATGGTTTTGAACCCAACTCACCCAATAATCATTGCAAACATAACATTCTTTAGCTCCTCCAGTCATTGCATTGTATTCAACTTTAGTAGTGGAGAGAGCAACTTCTTGTTGCAATCTAGAAACACAACTGATAGCTACCCCTATAAATGTGAACACATATCCGGTGGTAGAATGCCTTTTGTCCAAGTCACCAGCCATGCCAAAATAAATATATCCTTGCAACTGAGCATCCTTACCTTTGAACCTCAAAACATGATGTGAAGTTCCTTTAAGATGTCTCATAATCCTTTGAACTATTTAACAATGAGTCATACCTGGATTACTCATGTACCTGCTAAAAACTTCCACTGCATGAGCAATGTCTACACATGTACAAACCATCACATACATAAGGCTCCCAACTGCAGAGGAATAAGGCACATGTTTCATATAGTATTTTTCTTAGACACATTTCGGATGATAATCAAAAGTGATCAGCAAGGGGTGTGCTTACAGCCTTAATACTTCTCATATTAAATTTTTCTAAGACCTTAGATCAATATACCTTTTTTGTGACAACTTGAGCTCTTTTTCCTGCCTATCCCTAATTATTGTCATGCCAAGAATTTTTACACAGACCCCAAATCCTTTTTAGAAAACTTGTTGGCCAATTTTTGTTTCATATTTGTAACAACATTCATGCTAGTGTTGGTCACCAACATGTTATTAACATATAACAACAACAATACAAACTCACCATTGTCTAAAACTTTGTAGTAGAGACATGGATCAGACTCACACCTAGTGAAGTTTTCTTCAACCATAAAGGAATCGAACTTGAGGTACCATTGTCAGGCTGATGCAAGAAGTTGGGTCCACAAAAAGCTCAAAAAGTGGAAGTGTGTTTTGCTGTTTTTCAGACTTTGTCATACTTGGACTGAAAATTTGAAGCACTTACACAATGAATCTTAAAAAAAGTCATCAAAATGAAATTCAGTATTTTGAATCTAGTTTCCAAATATGTAATTTATTCAAATACCCAGATGATAGAACTTAAATTTTGATAAGCATGTATAAAAACCACTTTTTAAAAGTTTTTTTAAACCATACCATGCATATGTATGAACACCACTTTTTGACCTAAATAAAAGTATTTTTCTAATTCCTTTTGGGGAAAGATATCTAACATGAAGATTGATGAGGATTTTTATTTTAATACTTTTTTATTGAATTTTTATTGGCCCTAATTTATTTTTTTTAATCAACATGTACAGATAGCATAATTGGACCTAAACTAAACATTTTTTGAATTTTTTTTATTGTGTAGAGAATTGTCTGAAGATTGATGTCATATAATATTTTTTACAAAAAGAAGTTATTAAAAAACAAAAAAAGCCTGATATTTCAAGTTTATGGACCAGTTTGCTTAGAAATTAATTAAAAAAACATAATCCAATCTTAACAAAAATTATATATTTGGAAACTAAACATCGAGTTCTATAATGGGTTTTAATTTCATAGAGTGATTTAGAAAAAAATGTCTATCAGCTATATTGCCAAAGTTGGACATTTCTCTTGAATTTTCCTTAGATTTTAGTTGTAGGTCAAAGGACAAGGGTCAAGTTTCCAAGACTTTCTCGAGCCTAAAACTGAGGTAGCATGTGGATTGGGAATTCAAAATTTCAAAAACGCATATGCATTATAAAACACGTGTTCTTAAAACTAAGCGTGTATGCATTATATAACACATGTGTTTTCTATTTGCCTATTTGAAAATAGAAACACATGCATTATATAACATTTTTTTCCTAAAATAGAACGTGTATATGTTTTATAATGCATATGTGTTTCTTATATATCTATTTTTTCCCAATTTGGGAAAAATCGACTGAACACATTTTTTCTGTAGTACGAATCGAAAGCACCATTTTCTATTTTTTTATTTCAATCTTGTCTTGTACAATCTCTTAACAGGTCATATTCTATTCAAATTTTTGGAGGAGACAACTGCAAGTTGAATTTTCTGAAGTGGAATCAAGTACAAGAACTTTTTACAAGAAGATTTGGAAAAAGAGAGATTTTGGATGTATTCATGTTTTTGTACTTCAAAGTTTATAAAAGAAAGGATTTCCATATTATATAGTTTTGTTTGAATATTTGAAGGAGGTAGCAATTAAAATAGGTTAAGAATCATTTTTTTTATCAAGAGGGTTTGGTAATCATGGGATCAAAGTAAAGGCAAAGAAAAAGATGTAGAAAGTTAATGACACACAAAGAAATTGAAGCAAATAGAGAAATGGAGGCAAAAAGACAAAGGGGTAGAAGAGAAAGGATTCGTCAAATGAAAATTTTGGAAGCATCTAGTTCCATGAATGTTGAAGAGGAAACCATGAAGGGCGAGATGAATGTAGATGATGCAAATGTGGAAATGGTGAATATGGAAGAAACTGCAATTATGGAGACAAGCCCAACTATGCCTTCAACTTCAACTTTGAATGATATGGAAATAGCACCTATTAGTGCTTTAGTGTTTGAAAAAAATTTAGGTTGTTGAAGTTGGATTCATGCCATAGGTGTTGTATGTTGTACACTTTAGTATAACTTAAAGTAATAGATTGAAAAGAGATAAATTTATTTATAGATTTCAAACAAGATGTAATGAGGATCACAAAAAATATTTAGACAATATGCAAATGAAGGAGAAGTTTTAGATTTGAACCATGATCCTATAACAAGGATTCTAGACAATGGGATAATGAAACTAAGGTTATATTCATTCCAATAATGGAAAGAGGCTAAAATAAACTAGGAGATGATCAACCAAAGGAGGAATAAAATAGATTCATGATATAATAATAATGATAATTCCCCTACTATTTTATGATTTAGAACTCTAATATTTAACTCCACTTTTTGAGCAAATTTTATATCAATCACTACCAAGTTTTTAGGGAAATGAATTTTATAAACTTGATCAAATTAGGGAACAAAAGAGAGGGAAAATGATCATTTGACAAAATTTTATAGGGTTCCTTGCACTAGATTACATATTGTGGGCTAAAATTCCCAAGGTTGCTAGTGTAGACTTATGATATATTTGATCTTGAATCTTTATAAGGACTTTGATTATGATTTCCTGAGTTTAGGGCTCTTGTGAGATCCTTTTGTGATCATTAAGGATGTTCAAATCACTAAAAAATAGTCCTAAACATACAAAGGGTGTAAACACTCTAATAAGTGTAAAAACATAATCTATGTAGTTGCAAAGGAGGAAATTTCATATCTTATGAAAATTGTGATAGTTATGATCACTTTTTCAAACTAGATAGAGATTTATTATACTATTGAGATAAAGTCCTTTTATCATGCTATCTATAGAGTTATATCTAATATATATTAGAATAGCTTGAGCTTTTGTCATCTCATTTATGTTTAGATGGAATAATTTTCCATTTAGTTAGCATAGTCCTTTACATTTATTTATGTCTAGTTAAAATTGTGTATATTGATTTATAAAAATATTCATGTTAGGGGTTTCTAGATGATTTTGGAATTATCATTCTTGTGTTGGTGTGGCATAACTCCCTAGATTTATGTTTTAAGTCATTTCTAGTAGTCTTAGGATAAAATACTTCATGGCTATGTTAAGTTGATTGGATTGATTCATTTGATTCATTTGATTCCAGATTGATTGATTTGATCAGATTTTAGGTGTTTACTTGAGAGTTTTTTAAACCTTTCCTAAAGGAGGTTCAAGGATTACACCAGTAGAAAACTATATGTATGTTAATATGTTAGAGAGTAGGTGTTTGTGCATGGGTACATATGGATGTCTTGTGCTACAAATTCTAGTTGTATGTGGCTTAGAGATTAAACGATTAATAATAAGTGCTAAATAATGGAATGAAATAAACTTAGACATCAAAGAAATTAAGTATTATCTGATTTTGAAATATTTGCATATTAAAACATAAAGCAATGCAAATGAAAATATTTCCATTTTGAAATATTTAAAACATAAAGCAATGCAAATGAAAAAAACAAAAAATTCTATATTTTTTTCTCAATCTAAGTATTATCTAATTTTGAAATATTTCCATCAAATTGACAATAAACATTACAAATGGAAATAGTTTAGGGTTTTTTTTTTTGTGTACTAGGGTAATTTTTTTGGTTTGAAGGGAAAATATTTTTGTTTGGATTCAATTTAGGGTTATTTTTTGTATATGTAGCGTAAGTTTTTTAGTTTTCAAATTGAATCTAGTGTTTCAATATTTTTTTGAAAATTAAAACGAAATATAAACAATTAAATTACAAAATAAACAAAAAAAAACCAAAATACCAATTACTAAATATTAGAAAATGAAAAAAAGGGAAAAAAAATCACCTAGACTGTGAGCAAGGTCTAAATCGCCCTCTGTAACCTAGAATCTCATTCCTAACTTCCACTATTCGTAGGTGAAAATGAGGTTGTAGACCTTTTCTAAAAAATAAATACTTCTACGAAACAAGATCTCGTTATCACAAATCAGGATCTCGTTTTGTAGCAATCATGATCATATTTCTTAATTCTAGGCTCAGGGTCTTGCCATGAAACAGGATCTCATTTCAAATTCAGGCTCGAGGTCCTGAAGTGAAATAGGATCCCAATTCATTTTGTCTGATTTCAGGTTTTTTTTAAGGCCAAAAATCCCACTAGAAGTGGACTCATCTTTGTGCTTTTACCCCAGCCATTTATTATATTACAATGTTACATCCCTTTTCAAAGATGAGTAGAGTACGCAAGCTCTTGTACAAATCACATCACTTTAATATGTGACACAACGAATACTATTTTGAAGGTTGGTAGTGGTGGCTAATTCGGTGGTCGAGTCTATGGATGTGAAGCAGATCATATCCTTAGACCATGAGGGTTTCGAAACACATTTAGGAGCTATGACCATAGAAAATGTACCTATCCTAGATTGTTGAATATGAAGGTGTTTGTAAATGAGATTGACACCTTGATACCAGCTGGAGGTTTTAAGAATATGCAAAAGTGGTAGTAAATACGCTACCCCAGCCATCAACTAAGACCAAGTTATCATGAAGGATCAAAATGGCATAGAAAGTACACAACTCCTTTATGAGAGTCTCTGCCAAATTGGAATATGAGAAATTTGCAGGTTTCAATGGGGAAAAGATTGAAAAAAAATTACTCATGCACACCTAGTAAAAGCACTTATCTCCATCAAAGATCCTCATCTTGGTTCAAAACTTGGCTCAAGAGCTAGGTGAACTGGATCAATTTCTTTCCAATTCCACCCATTTTGATTCTCAGGAGGTAATTGGTCTCTCCTCTATTCTAAAACTACATAACTAGAGGTAGGAGAATTTAGAGTATCCCCCATAATACCACTATATCATCCTTATTTACCTCATAAATGAGTCAAAGACTTCTTAGAATTTATAACATTGTACTCAAAACAATATTATGGACTTAAGAATGAGTTCAGTTGAATTCACCATCTCTTTGTATAGAAATTTTTTTAGGTTAACCCAACACTCGATCATTAATTACCAATGATCATTACATATCCAAAGTATGTGTGATCTACATTCTTGCAGAACCTTGAAAATCTATCACACGCACTCTAAAAGACAATTCCTTCATTTTGGTGGCATCGTCAACAAATGAAAAATAATTTTTGATTTGACATCTTTCTTTACACAAAGTACAAAATTTATTGGGATTACGAAATCTATGATTGTATGAATATAGTTTGCAAGAATTTGTATTATATTATTATTAATATTATTTTAATATATTATTATTATTATAAAAAAAATTATTATTATTGAATTATAATTTATTATTATTAAATTGTGTAATTACATCCTTGTCTCAACACTTCAGTGTTTAATTCACCACAAGACACATGTTGATGTGACATAATGTTATTACAAAAAAATGGTAAGCTAGAATATTGTTGTGATGGCTAGAATGTGGTAAGACCATTTTATTCGACACAAAAAAAATCAAGTGTTTTAATAATGCATGTGAATAAAAATTCAAACATTGATCATAAATCTAATGGATCTAGGGCGATTCTAGAGGGTTGAGTTCACAAGGATAGCACTTCCAACATTTCATCCTAGAAAACAATTATGTACTCATCCATAAAACGTTAATCAAATAGTTAAATATAAAACATTTGGGTTGCAACTAGCATGGCACGCCATGAAGACAAGTATTTTAAAAACACACATGAATAGAAGGTCAAGCGTCGATCTTCATAAATCTAATAGCTCGAAGGTGTTTCTAGAGGTTTGCATTCACAAGACTAGTGAGTGATCCCACAATACTGGTTTACAATTTTTAGCCAAACTGGACACTAAACTAATTTTTTCTAACTAAATCTTCACTTTTGGGCACCTATAGCGGCTAAACCATGAATAATTTGGAAGATGATGCAAACTAGTGATTTGTGACATTTTGTTTGTAGATTCTAAATATATTTTTTTCAAAAATTTTGGAATTAGATTGTACTTCTTTTCCATCTCCTTCGAAAACTAGTTTTTTTTAGTAAACACATTTTTAAGGAGTGACGCTCACCGTGATACAACATAACTTGTTTTCCATGAGGATAAAATTCTTTTTTTCAAATTTAGATTTGTAACTAAATATCTAGTGCTTCCAATTGCTTTATAGTGTTTTATTGAATATTTTTTCCTTAATCAAGTTTTGAAGTCAAACCAATTACAATTCAAGCATAGGCAGACTGTATACAACGTAACTTTTTTTTGTATGTACCGAAATTCAATTTTTTTTTTGTTGGATCAAGGACTTCAATATCTAGTGCACTCATATTTTTCAAAAAAAAATTGATAATATACTATTTTTCCACATGTGCAGAACAGAGAGTTTGATTTTCGGTGAAAAACCTATGTTTAATAAAACTAAAAAAACAAATACATAATAAAACCAAAACATATTAAAATTATATTTGTTGGATAGCTCGCTCCAAGGACTACCATCATCTAGTTGGGTTTGTGAAGTCTCCTCCATTTTCATCCTCAACTTGAGCTTTGAAGGGAAAAATTCTGAGTTTTTTGGTGCCAGAGGGGGAGAAGGGGGAAAAGAGGGGTTCAAGACCCAAGGTTCGAGCGAACCCCCTTTCCACAAAGCTTTTCTTTTGGTTTTTTCTGGGAATGGTGACCCTGCATTTAATGGGTTCACTTGAACCAGGGTTCTAGCGAACCTCCTTTTGGTTCATTCAAACCCCCAAAAACCAATTTTTTTGCATGGGGGCATTTTTTGCAACTTCTCCTTCCTCACTCGAATTGTAAACCACTTTTATGGGTTTACCCTAGCACTTCAAACATTTCATTTTGAAATGCAACTAGAATTTTCCATCAACTACTCTTTGAATGATGAAATATAAAACATTTGGATTGCAACTAGCGTGGCACACCATGAAGAATTAAGTGTTTTAATAACACATGTGAATAAAAGGTCAAATATCGATCTTCATAAATCTAATGGTTCTAGGGTGTTTCCAAAGGTTTGAGTTCACAAGACTAACACTTTGAACATTTCATTTTGGAATGCAACTACAATCATCCATCAAACGTTCATTGAATGATAAAATATAAAAAATATTGAGTAGCAACTAGCATGACATACCATGAAGACTCCATAATATCACACTAAATAAAGAAGAAAGAATACACAACCCTAATACAAATTTTGTTTAGTACTCTTACAAATATGACATTATTTGCATATTTTCAAACAAATTTAATTCGCCAATGAAATATTTTATTGGTATCTATTACTTTTTTTAAATATGTACGAGCAACACTAGGTTGTATATTGTATTAATTAAAAAAAATCATTTTTTACATGAATCATTTATAGTTGTGGTATGAAGCCACGCAAGGCTTGGTGCTAGATATTGGCCTAAGAGCCCCTAACTACTTTAAACAAAAAATTACAAACATCACCTCAAACTTGAATTCCCTGCACCTGATTTCACAAACCAGAAAAACTCGTTGATTCAACCCCACCTATTTGCAAGCTCTAACAACAATAATTTCTTAAGAAAACTGCAAGCCCTAGCCACGCAAAACTTGTGTCATGTCAAATTTGTGCCCTCTAAATCCAGTAAGAAGGGGATTTGAACGACCACAACCCCTAAGACTAATAGCCGAGGAAGGTCCTTCGACCGTAAAATACCAATCCCGATTCTCGTAGCCACGATGGCATCGTCTACTCCACCTAGGTAAACCTGCTTTATTAATAGCCTTGAGTCATTGTCAAAACCATAACTTTCAAAATCTCCAAATCTAGCAGCACCACCACAAAGCGTGAGGGGACATCTATGTTTACTCTATAGTGTTCTTCTGAATGTAAGAATTCCCAACCAAGCACCAACTTCACAGCCTCTAGCTCTAACCACTTGGAAACATTAAACACTAATTTCAACCTTACATCCATAATGACACCCCAAAAAGCCATCTGTCTTTGTGAATTAACTAGACGCAAATGTGTATCCATCTTTGTCATTTTGAGCTTGCAAACATACCCCCAATGATAATTTATAGTCCTCATTAATGGAGCCAATATTAATTCCAATTGTACTTAATGAAATGACTCATGGCATGACATCAAGTGTTATCAAGTTGATCAACTACTGCTAATCTTCAACATTAATGCAAGTTTATTTGTCTCTAATATCGACTCACAATAAATTTTGCTCACTTCTGATCAAAACTTATAAATTTTCTAAGTAAATTAATCATTATCATTTAGCATTTGATATTTTCACCACCCACGCATACAAATTTAATTTGCCACAAAAATATTTTATTGGTTTGAATACAAGTTTAATTAGTCAACTAAAATATTTTATTGGTTTGAAAACAGATTTAATTCATAATGAAAATATTTTATTGGTTTGAGTATAGATTTAATTTGCCAACGAAAATATTTTATTAGTTTTAACACAGGTTTAATTTGCTAACGAAAATATTTTACTAATTTTAATACAAGCTTAATTCACCACAAAAATATTTTATTGATTTGAAAACAGATTTAAATTGTCTATGAAAATATTTTATTTGTTTCAATAAAAGATAATTCACCAAAATTTTCAATGAACTTCTAGTGATTACAAAAAAATTCACCAATTGAATTTATATTTTTTCAATATCTAATTTTCCCATAACAAAATGTAATATATCCTCTTCCGTCTTGTAAACTTAAAAAATCCAAGATCCTTTGAGAAGCACACTGATGTATGTTAGACTCTATCTACTAGCAATCGCACCTAGTGTGCAATGGGTACGCTGAAGAGGTGTGGAAGGTCAATTAGGCAATTTCTTGTTCTAATTTTTGCATACATTTGTGTAGTAAATGAGATCAATTGCTAAAACCTTTGAATCGGGAATATAATCAAATGTTGGACTCCCAAAAAATACAACAATCAAGCTTGAAGCAAAATAGTCTTAACTGAAATTTTTACAAAATAGGAAAATACAAAAAGATTAATGCCAACAACATGACTATTGAAAGTGATTAATGCTAGGGGCAATGTTCCAAATCTGGGGAGAGTAAAATTAGATTCTAGATTCTGCTAAAGAAAACTAAGGTTCCATTAGAAAGAGGTTGGGGACATATGAATGTCATACAAGTATCAAATAATAAATAATTATATTCATACCATATACCCATGCATAATGATTTGGGTACAAATTCCCTCATATATAAGTGGATGAGAGAAATTGAAATAGTTCTTGAAACTCTTTGACATAACAAATTGGTATTTTCCCTTGCATGTCTTGTTGAACTACTACCATTGAGAATGATTTAAATGTGAACAACACAATTAACCAAGACAATATCTTACAGAATCTATATATTATCTTAGTATTGGATAATAATATTTTCCCTATTTTGAATATAAATGTATGAAGTAGTATCTTATTTTTAATGAATGTGATAATATGAAAATGATAATAAAAAATTCAGTAGATATAGAAAATGAGCTTCTTAATATGGTGAATACAATAATTTACCTTGCTGTCACATTTAATGAATTGTATATTACAAATTGTATAGTTAGCAAGGGTTATGGTGGATTTGATTTTGGAAGAGATTTAAGAATTCTATTTATTTTAGATTTGTTTTTGAAAATTACGTTTAAGCTTTTGATATCATTTAATTTTTAAATAAATCTTTGTATTTTCAATGGTATAATTGTTCTATTTGAACATGATTGAAACAACATCTAATGTGTTATTAAAGCCATATCTTATGGAATATTTGGGAACAAATATACAAGATTGCTTCTTTAATAGTGTCATTGTTTGTTTCAATTATTGAATAACATAGTTGAATTTTAATTTATTTCTTATTATTATTAAATATGTTATAATTAATTATAACCTTAATATTTATTTAATTAAAAAATCTATATAGTTATTATTTTACTAACTAAAATACATTTAAATTAATTTCACCATTAAAACATCAAAATATTATATTATAAATAAATAAAATTAAAATATACATTTATTTATATTTATGAAAACAACAAAATTTTAATATATATTAATATAATATTATTTTTAAAATAATATTTATTATATTTTGAAAAATAAAAAGATTACATATATAAATATAGAAACTTTATATATAAAAAAAAAAATTTAATATAAATAAAAATGGAAAAAAATAAACTTGAGCTTTTATTTGAATAATGCCAATCCCAGTAAAAAGAAAGCAGAAATAGCATGGAGAGAGGCAAAGACCCGCTAGCTGTGCCCAGGAAAATACAGAAAACTCCTACAGTTGTCTGAAGTGCCCATACGACCCACAGCCTTCCCCACATGCCCAACTGACGGGTTGTCACGTCTGACAAAATCCCTCCGTACGGACACATAAAAAATTCCCAAGCCTCGCCGAAACCGCTGCAGCTCGCCAAATTGGAGGAAGAGTTTGGAGGAGCGGAAACCAATCGCGGTGGGTAAAGCAGTTAAAAAGCCGCTAGAAATAGCCAAAAAATTGGCAAAAAATGATGACCATTTTTTTTCTGACAAAACAAATATCTTATTTATGAAGGCACAGATTTACCTCTAACGAAGGTGGGTAGTGGTGGGTGTAAATAAAACTATCACCTGAAGCATGTAAATAGCGGCTTAATAAAATGGTGGAGCGAAAACGAATAAGGCCGCGAAAAATAGCCGAAAAAATGACGAAAAATATGCACGGGTGAGATTGATTTAAGCACCTTGTCGGATCTCTCAGGGTTTGTGAACCGTTGATACTTGATAGGAAAAATGAACTTCAAAATCTCATATAGGACACGCCTTCGACGTAACAAGAGGGCTTTACTTTAGGCATTCAATTGACTAAGAAGTTGGGGATTCTATCAACGGGCCCACTTGATTCTTGAGGTACATGGATTCCTAACATGATTCAACGAATTTCTAGACGTACAAGGATTCCTCACATGATTCAATTAACTTTATGTCAAAAAGGATTATATCTTAAGGAAGAGTCCTATCAAGTTAAGACTCAATCAAATAAGTAGTTTCAGCGGGTGAGTTCTTCATAAAGAAGGGTTCAATCAAATAAATTGTTTGAGTGGATAAATTGCGTCTCAATGACATGTGAAGATTTTGACTAGGTTCAATAGCTTTTTTTCAATTAGTACTTCCAGAGTCACCTATCATATTGAGGGGAGTAATATTCTAATTTAATCAAAGTGACACATTGTTGTATTTAGGGGAGAGGGGTCTATTGTGGAGCACCCTAACTTCGTGCTTTTCAAAATTCTATGTGGAAATTTCAAATCACTCTCAATTTTGTACAACAGTTTATTTGGCAATTCACATGCTTCTATATTTCGTTTTAGGGCCACATCATCAAATATGATGCCACATCAACATGCTTTTTGTTGAGGTATCCAAAAAGGCCCAAAAAAAATTTGAGACCGATAGTGGTGCACTAAGTCATGTTTTATTGGTGCACTGATGTGGCATTACATGATTTGTCAATTTGTGTACTTTATGGTTAAAAAGTGTTTTGCAATTAGATCTTAAGGTGCTCCACTATAGGGCCCACTACGAACTACTTATATCCCCACTATTAGACCCCGCTCCACTATGGACCCCTCTCCCCTATCTCTGTATTCTTTTGCATGATTAAAATCCACCTTTGTTGGTCAACTCCCTCTACCTTCTTCACTAGGAGAGAGGGTGAATGTATGTCCCCCTCTTGTATCAAGAGAAGATCCTTAGAAGTTAAGTCAAAAGGTTCATGTTCATCTTTGAGTGTGTCAAAATTTTTCAATTAACAAAATATCAAGAAAAGGTTATGTTAATGTCTATAACATATAAATATATGCATTATTATCATATAACTTTCAATAGAATAAATAAATTCACAAGATTGTCAAAATAGGAAAACATTACCAAATAGCTAAGTTAACGATCTTAATTTATGTTTGCTTTTAGGTTCACTAGTTCAATTTGAAGGTTTGAAAATTTTGAAATTAGGTTTGTCAATAAAAAATATATATATCTATATACACACACAACTTTCATTCAATTCAAAATTGTATTATATTCTAAAAATTATATTTAAAATTTTAAACCATAAAAAAAAATTCCTAAATAAATAAATAACATAGTATTTACTACTTTTATATTTAAACTTCATTCCTTAATAAATTTAAAAAACATATATTTTAATAGTTTAAAATTTTAAATATAAATAATACTTTTATACAAGGGTTTTTAAGCTCCAAAGAGAGATAAAATTCTATGTAAAAATAATACAGAATAATAAATATATCTATATTTGGATTTTTAAATATATAATATTTTTATGTCGATAATCTTTAAACATCAAACATGGGTATAGTATAATTAAAGGAAAAAATGCACATCATAGCAATTTTCCAAATGTAAAGGGTACAAAGATAATTCAAGGAGTTTGGAGTGCATTCCATCAAGCTTAAAGTGCATGTACATCACCTCATGTAATATTTTTTATAATGAAGTTTGTACAACTTTTACCTATTAATTTTTTTCCAAATCAAGATCACATTTTTAAAAAATCAAATATTGTGTTGATAATGCAAACTGAAACAACCAGTTATGACTAGGAATTGGCAAGTATTTGCTAAGTGAGAGGCATAACATGATGAAGGATCAATGAAAAAATTACAACTAACAACCAAATTGTGATAGGCTCATTGCCTTAGGTTTAGGGACAAACCCACAAGGCGAAAACAACTCCCTAGTCCTATCTCATGTCAGATCGTATTAGGATTTGAATTGAAAATGGATCATACCTAAACCTAGGGGGATTTAGGCAAGAATCATGAAATGGCTAACTAGATTTGAAAAGTATATAAAAAAGATGTCCATACTTATAAGCCAAGATATAAGCTTATCAAAGATAAAATATCAAATACATATGAAATCACATTTTTAAATATCATTCTTTTCAAGAAAAAGCTTCAAAAATTATCAAAGTCATAAGGGCACTTGATTGAGTTGACACAATATCATCATCACTAGATGCACTACTCAATTTATCATCCAAAAAGTTGGCTTCATCAATAATGGTTATTTCTTCTAGAATTTGTAGGGTTGCCAAGAAAAGGTGGAGCCTTGTGTTGCTATATTTATAGACAACTCTAAATTAATGTGAATATAAACAAGATCTCCCAACCATCTAGACAACATGTTCTTTTTAGAATGAATGTGATCAAAGAAGCTCAATTTTCTCTCACAAGATGATGAACTTGCTCATTGGTCTAATACTCAAATAGTAAAGCATTGTAATTCATGAATATATACTCCATAGGAACTCCACCATTTGTATCCGAGAATGTCAACAAGTGGCATGTTATATTTGGTTGTTGAAAGTTCAAACATCCCCTATTTTAACTTGTATATTCAACACTAGTACCCAATTTTACATGCAACTACTAGATCTGGTTCAAATCTCGCAATGGCTATAAAACTCACTTATATTTTTGTTATCACTATGTCTATCTATATAAAATAATTTGGGCTCCAAATAGGAAGTTGTTGCATGTAAAGAAGTCTACATATTTTTTCATCTAATATCAATTGTATCTTGTATCTCCATTTAATTTAATTTCACATTATTGAGTTTTTTAGTGGCTCTTGTATAATAGTTCATGCTCTCATAGAACATGCCCAAACAAGGGGTTTTCTCATCATCTATGTGAAGCACTTCAATAATAGATTCACACACATTTAAAAAAATTATTGCACTTTTTCATACATTAATGTTTAGAATAATTTGCTCTATGTTATTTCCTTTAGAATATTTTAGAGAGTAATTGTTTGCCACCTAATGGAATAAGTAATAGATATTAGAGTTTCTTTCTCTTCAATTACTCTTTTCAAAGTGATAAAATGAGGCAAATCTTGTTTCACAAGGCCTCAAAAACTCCCTATATTTATTTTTTCTATAAGTATTGAAAGGATGGTCTTCATGGAATTTTCAATTGCTTTTTTTGAGTTGTTTCATGTACCCAAGGGAATTTGACCAATTTATCATGTCACACCCCATTTTTAAACAATTAAATCCCATTAATTTATAGTATTTATTTTAGATAATTGAGTTATACAAATTAAATCTATGGATACCTAAAGTAGAAGATAGTTTTTATATTTTAATTATTACAATATATATTGATGGTCAAATGCATGTTAACTATAGATGTCATCTTTAATGATGTGAGAAATTTGAAATGTTTTGTTTAACCACTAATGTTGATCATTTGATTATTAGTCAACTTATACTAAAAATGATGTAAACGTAACTAATTGATTAACTACTTTATGTTGATGAGGTGGATGCAAGATAGTATATTCCCCCCTCTTAGTTGAGGAGAGATAGTATCATCAAACAAAGGGTTGTAGATCGAGGTGACCAATAACCATATCATGCCTCTGAGAAATAGTTATTTCCACACACATACACATGTAAGGTTTTGTATGTAATAAAAGGTGTCAGTCTGAGGAAAGAGTGTTGGTCTTTATTTATTCATTCACAAGTATCTTTGTTGGCATTAGTAGATAATGATCAAAATTCATCTTGTGTTCCAATTGTGGGGTTAATTGCTCGATCATTTTCATTAGCATGTTGTTTTCATGATTACCATATTCTTTGGTCATTATTTGGGTAGTGTGGAAGGAAAGAGAAATGGTTCTCTAGTTAGGTGATTTTTTCTATATTAAGGGTGTAAGCATTGAAAATCATAAGCTAAAAATTAAGAGCTTAAATGTAAATAAATTGGAATTAAATTAATTCTAACCAAAGAAATCCACTGCAGACCTCAAAAATAAATTTATAATGTTGATTCACTTTGAAGGTATGTGGATGAAATTTCAAATGGCATAACATTAATAAGAAAATGAGTGATAGATTTTTCACAATAGCTGCTCAGATATTTGATAGATCTAATGATGAAGAAAATGACTGAGTTTATAGACCTAGGAGATGTGGATGAGGATTAGAACCTAAGTTAACTAGAAAATCAATGCAATCAACTTAATTAAAATTAAAAAATTTCCAATTCAAGTCATGAGAGGATAATATTGAATTTTATAATTAAAATGATGGATAACTATGCACATGAAGTTTCCTATTTCAAGTTTATTTAACTGATGAAGACTGATGAGGTTTCTAGAATGGAGAAGGATTAGCCAAGGTGAGAGAAGATTGAATTTCTAATATGAACAAGAGTTAACTAATGATGGAGGGAAAAGTTGACTAAAGAGAAAAGAGGAGTTAAGTGATGAGTGAAAATGGAAATTAGATCACATAATTAAATGGATAATAGGATTAAATGAGAAATAATTACTATTTAATAAATAATAATATGTGATGTGATAAATGATTAATAAATTAATTAGGTGATAAACAATAAATGGATGCAATTAACAATGACATGATGATGATTAGGGTTAGGTGGAATAATTTAGGTGTCTACAAAGGGAATTAAAAATTAAGTTTTGATTAATTACGAATATTGTAAAATATAAAATTTAATAAATTAAAACAATAAATAAATCCTAAAATACTCAATGATTGCATTAATGGTTGTGAAAATTATTAAAAGGTTAGAGGACATAAAAAAAATGGAAATGAAGAACAATTTACCTTGACTTTACCTTTCTCACTTCATGGATTGAGCTGAAGTATATGCACTCATGTCTACTTGATGTGCTCCTTGATAATGTTGTAGTTGGATGGAATGTGGTTGTTTATACCAGTAGCATGATATTGGGATAGAGGATTGATAGAAGAAAATGACAGCATAAGGATAGGATGAAGGTAGAATTATTAAAATGAGAGAAAATGCCTTAATTTATAGATTTTTGATAGGTGAAATCAATGGCACAAATGCATTGACTAAATGGAGGGTCAAGACTAAGTGAGATGATGGAGGATTAGCCTTGTGACAAGTGTCACAAGAGGAAAGGAGGTGTAAGAGCAAGGCTTTCTCAGAAATATGTAAGCACACATTGGGAAGAACATAAAAGAGACATGTCTATGACATGTGTAAGAGCTATGGTGGCTTGGGAAAGTGACATGTCTATGACATGTGTAAGAGCTATGGTGGCTTGGGAAAGTGACATGTCTATCACATGTGTAAGAGGTAAAGTAACATGTATATGACATGTGTAAGAGGTAGGGTTGCCTCATATGTGTGAGAGAGATATTCTCACACATGTGTGAGCAAGGAGCCTAGGATAGGTAGGTTAGGACACTTGTCACACGGTGACAAGTTTAGATCTTGATCCATGTAAATGGATTCAAGGGCTAAGATTGAGTGGACAAGGATTACTAGTGAGGTGGAATTAAATAATAAGAAAAATGGTAATAGAGGTTAATTAGCCTAAATTAATTAATTAAGTAGGTATTAAAATTTAATTTATTTAGTTGGAAGATTTGAGGGCTAAGGTTAGATTTAATTAAATAAATGTAAATTTATTTAATTAAGGGATGGTATAAGGATGAATTAAATAAATAAATAAATACTATTTATTTAATTAATGGATAGAATGGGATAAATTCAAGTGTGGTCAGGTATGGATAGATTTAGATGTTTATATTTTTTCCCTCTTTGATATAGCATCACAAGTGCAAGGAGTGGCATTGTATCAAAGAAGAATAAAATATAGTGGATAGAAAGGGATGGGGACTAGTGGCATGATGCCTCAATTATTGGTAAGATGAGGAAGGATGATGAGGAGGCTTTGGTATGCCCCCTCGAGAGGACAAGCAGGTTCAAAGAACATGGGTGTGCTCTCGAAATGGAGAGGATGACTAGAGGATGATAGATAAAATTGAGATAGATGGAAAGAGAGGAATGATGGATAAGAATCATGTTGCAATAGTATAAGCAACCTATATTTGATATTGTATTGACATTATGCACCAAGGTATAAAGAACCAAGGTGACAATGTGCCAAGTACGTGATCAAAAAGGTCAAGTACAAACATATATGCCTTATAACATCATGATATGGAAAACCATGATGCCCTTGTGGCAATAGAGTGCAAAGACCATGATAAATGCAAACAATGATAACACACAAGTAACAAGAAAGCATGCAATAACAAACCAATAAACAAACCAAGACAATTCCTCTAGTCAAGCTAAAAAACAATTGATTGATGATGATGAGGATAGCAAAGTTAGCGATAAGAATAATGCACAAGGTCCCAAGGATTGTGTTGTTAATGATAAGAACAACATGTGGATTTGTTGGATTAATGGATCAATAAATTTTCGCTGATATGGATCAAAATTATGGAT